>JAODAL010016222.1:0-81359 GCA_025379985.1 Phyllomedusa bahiana | reverse complement strand
GGGAGGAGAGGAGAAGGTCCGTGGGAGCGGAGATTGGTGAGGGGAGATATCTGGAGATTTGGGCAGAGATGTATGGAGGGGAGAGGTTAATGGAGAGCCTTGTAGGTCAGGGTTTTAGAAACTTGAAATTAATTCGCGGGGCTATGGGAAGCCAGTGAAGGGCTTGACAGAGGGGAGAGGCAGAGGAGTAGCGAGAAGAGAGGTGGATAAGATGGGCAGCAGAGTTGAGAATGGTTTTGAAGGGAGCAAGAGTGCTAGATGGAGCCACAGAGAAGGATGTTGAGTGAAAGGCGGGGGAAAATGGATGAGCATTTTTGTGGTGTCGAAGTTGGGGAAACCCCGAACGGGATGCGAGAGAGATTTTTCCAGGTGGAAGCGGCAGGCAGAGGTGAGGGTTTGGATGTGTGGTTTGAAGGACAGAGCGGAGTCGAGGATTACCCCAAGGCAGCGGACTTGCGGAACAGGTGAGAGTGTAGAGCCATTGACAGTGATAGAGAGATCAGGTGGAGGGATGGAGGGGGACGGTGGAAAGATGATGAACTCTGTTTTCTCCACATTTAGTTTTAGGGACAGGGGGGAGAAAAGGAGGAAATGGACGATAGTCGGGGATCCGGGAGAGAAGAGGGGTTTGACATCTGGGCCGGAGATATAAAGCTGGGTTGTCACAGCATATAGGTGGTAATGAAAGCCATGTGAAGCTATGAGTTGCCCCAGCCCAAGGGTGTAGATAGAAAAGAGTAAAGGACCCAGGACTGACCCCTGAGGGCACCAACAGAGATTGGCCGGGGGAGGAGGTGGAGCGAGAATGAGAGACCTGAATGTCTGATCAGAGAGGTACGAGGAGATTCCAGGAAAGAGCCAAGTCTGTGATGCCGAGGGGGGAGAGGGATGTGTACAGGAGGGAGTGGTCGACAGTGTAAAAGGCAGAGGAAAGTCTAAAAGGAGAAGGACAAGGTACTGGCTTTGAGGCTTTGGCAGTTGTTAGGTCAATTGGTGACCTTTGGGTTTAGGGCGGTTTCGGTAGAGTGGTTGGTGGGGAAACCAGATTGTAGGGGTAAAGAAGAGAGTTGGAGGAGAGGTGGGGAGGAAAATTAAAGGGTTTAGAGTGCTGCTCGAGGATTTTGGGAAAGCAAAAGGGAGCATGAGATGGGGCGATAGTTGGACAGAGAGGAGGGATCAAGGGATGGTTTTTTTAAGGATGGGAGTGACAGTAGCATTTTTTAAAGGCGGAAGGGAAGATGCCCGAGGTGAGCGATAAGTTGAAAAGATGGGTGAGGGTTGGGATGAAAGCAGCACTAAGGTCTGGGATAAGGTGTGATGGAAGTGGGTCAAGATTACAGGTGGGGAGGTTGGATTAGATCCCTAATAGTTAACCCCCCCCAAATTCTGTCACACATTCATCACTTCCTGCACTTTGGCACCCACAGGCACTTATCTGTATATAGATGTATGGTCGGGATGGCAGGTTCATCCACTTTTTTATGTATACTACCCCATATTTATGTCACATGGCTGGAACATTGTAAACCAAGCACTTGTCACCCTTTGTTTCACCCATACACCCTAATAGATTGTAAGCTCTTGCGAGCAGGGTCCTCGCACCACGTGTCTCATTTGTAAGTAGCTTTTTATACTGCAATGTCTGGTTTGTCTGTGCTTATTCCCTCTATAATGTAAAGTGCTGCGGAATATGTTGGCGCTATATAAATAAAAATTGTTATTATTATTATTATTTAGGGACACACAACCTGTAACTGGCTGTGTGGAGGAGGGGGAAAGCATATGTGAAAGGCTGCCTCACCGAGCCCCTGCCATCTTGGATTATCCCACTACCTCCATCCCTGTCTCAGCCTCTTCCATCTTGTGTTTCCATGCTGCTTCTACCCCTCACTGATCCTTTGCTATCTTGTGCACATGGAGATAAGGTAACAAGGGTTCTTTTAAGCACATCACATAGCTCCTACCTGTTGTTTCCACCTGCCCCTTTGCAGAGCCCCTACATACCTACTTTCTCTTCAGTCCTCCCCTAAGACTTCAGCAGAGCCTTGCCACATTGTGTCTCCTATGAAATAAAATACCTCAGCCACCAAGTCTCACTTTCCCGCCAAGCACTCCCCTGCACAACGAGCCCCAGATTAAATCCATTGTGCCCCAAAATTCCTGATGGTGGTCATGGTGTCTGTGTCACTGTTCCTGCAGTGGTTTGAAGAGATACTGGATCAGTGTCTTTACAGCCAGTATCTTTTGTGATGAACTGTTGTATCTGGTGTTTGCATGGAGTATTATGTGTACTGCATGAGGGCATTTGGTTGGCGCTTTAATTTGTTCAATGGTTGTTACACGGTATAATTTGGTACTAGACTGCCATGAAGCCCTGTCTTAAAGAATGAAATGGAGTGCTGGTAGGTGTTTAAGAATACTTCCCAACCTTCCTGGAAACTGCAGAACAGTCTCGGATTTCAGGGGATGTCTCGGGCAGACAGAGGTATATCCCAGCGTTCCAGAAGATATGCCCTCAATCCATTGACCTGCACTGTTTATCTCACTGTTTGTGCATCCTGTCACCATTCTCCTGGACTCTTGTCTAGAGAGCTGACAACTGTTGCAGCTGTCAACTGTCGTAGCTGACTGCAATTAGGGCAGTGGCACCAGGTAAGCATCATGAGACACTCCCCTGACATCACTTTGTAGGGGGCTCACCATATCCCCCGCAAGTAGACTATGTATTCCAGCTGTGGCAGAAGGCACAGTCTTTCCTTTGCAGAGGAAGGTAAATGCCCTCCTTTACCCCCTCCATCCCTGTCCCCTTCTTATATCCAGCTGTCCTGGATGCCAGATAGGCTATCTAGCACCCAGGAAAGCTGTGTGGTACCCCATCCTCCACAGTAGGCAACCAGCTGAGAGCCTGCTATGGGGGATGGCACCACACTTTCCCGGGAGCTGGATAGCCTATTTAGGGTCTGGGAAAGCTGAGGGTTGCCCCATCCACCACAGCAGGCACACAGCTTTTCTGGGAGCCTGCTATGGGGGATGACACCCCACTTTCCCGGGAGCTAGATAGCCTATTCAGAGTCTGGGAAAGCTGGGGTTTACCCCATCCCACACAGCAGACACAAAGCTTTTCTGGGTATCTGAAGTGGGGGATGTCATCCAGCTTTCCCAGAAGCTAGGAGCCTATTTAAAGTCTCAAAGTTGGGTGATGCCCCATCTCCTACAATAAGCACCTAGCTTTTCTCAGTACCTGCTGTGGGGGATGTCACCCAGCTTTCCCAGGCACTGAGTAAGCTATCCAGCATCCAGAAAAACTGGTTAATGCCCCAACTGTAGGGTTTTTTTTCCCCAGGCTTCCCTTTTGCACTACAATGGATTTATTGGACCATGTCGGACCAGCATTGCATCTATTTCTTTAACAAAATAGGCAATGGGAGCTGGTGTGGGGGAAGTGTTTATTTAAATAAACTTCTTTCTGTAATGTGTTTTTTTCACTTATTATTATTTTTTTTCCAGTGTTAGTAATGGAGGCATCTGACAGACAACTCTCCATATCTATTGTTGGTTCTTGGTGTCATCCAGCAGTGTTTTTCATCACCACAAGGCTGACGCTAACCCCCTGTCACTATTTCTTCAGTATCCAATGCATCAGGGGTACTGGGAGGAGCCAGGTTACCATCAGAAGACGGACTATCTAAAGTAATGGTCTGCTTCTAGGGAGGCTGCGGGTTGGTATTTTTAGAATGGTGAGAGGACAATATCCTTGAACCTTCCCATCCTGATAGTATCAGGCTGCAGCTGTGGATTTTACCTTGGCTGGTTATGAAAGATGGGATGGACCCTGAATTGTTTTATTTTAATAAGTTGTTCTCATTCAATTTCAATAACCAAATAGTAAAGAAAACAAAACAACATGAGGTCTCCCATCTTTCATAATCTACCAAAGTAAAACCAGCAGTTGCTGGCTGATACAATGAATTTGGAAAGGTCCATGAATATTGATCTTTTTCCACCCTAAAAATACTAGCCTGCAGCCAGCCCGGAAGCAGACCATCACATTATAGGCTCACCCTTCTGATGGTAACCTGGCTATTCCCAGTACAACTGGTGTGTTAGGTACTGCGGTAATAGTGACAGGTGGCTAGCGTCAGCCTTGTGGTGATGAAAAACACCACTGGCTGACACCAAGACCCAGCGATAGTAATGAAGAGGCATCTGTCAGATGCCTCTATCACTAAAACTGTAATAAATTGGTAAAAAAAAAACACAGAAGCAATCCGCGACACCTAATTGACCATTTAATTAAAGAAATAGGTGCAACGCTGGTCTGACATAGTCCAACAAATCCAATGTAGTCTAAATAAGAGAATTTGTAGACAAATAGAAACACAACAAAATACATGTAAGTGCTAAACTTCATCACCTGCACCCAAAGATCATGGCTGCAGCTGATCTTCTGGAGGTGCAGGAGTTTGAATACAAGCCACAGCTGCACCACAATCTCCAGGGGGTGTTGATCCACTGTCTCTCCCCAGGAGATTGTGCTTGTAAGCTGTGGCCATTACCCCCCCCCCCCACCCCTCCCATCCCTGCCCCCTACCATTGTGTTATGTTGCCTAGTGCCAATACAATGTACATCCCCTACCTGACACTCTATGACCCTCTCATCGCTGCCTATAGCTTCATAGTTGGATCAGAGTGTACAAAGTGTAAGGATGGCATAGAATTATCAGTTTTATTTTACCTATTAGGATTGCAATTCAGCTATGCTGTACGTCAAAGCTACTGTTATGATGAAAGCCACAAAGCTTTCTCTGGGCTGCCTGGTGAATAGTTTGGGCGCATTATTTCGATTTTGTATTGTTTAAGTATATAAGTAGCTGAACAGTTAGTTACAAAGTGTAGCACAGTTAGTATTGCTGCAGTCTAAAAATGTGTCACATTTATCACAGTGGCTCATGCTGGTTGATAAATTTGACGTATCTTTAGACTCTTCTATCTTTTTAGAGCAAGCATTTGTTGGCTTACTTTACACCACAATTCTGTCTTTTTGGCACAATGTTGACGTAATTTTATAGCAGAATGTCAGGTTATGTGAAGACATCTGGCAAAACTGTGTCCCCTTTTCAGAACAGTCTTAAAAACTTTCTAAAATAATGTAATTAATGTCAATGACAAATATGTGCCAACTTTTGCTGCACTTTGTGACGCTTTTCTGCCACAACCACAATTTAATGTGTTCCAGTCTTAGTAAAACCAGTTCTGAGGATGTACCTTCTAACTGCAGCCTGTAAGTCCTATTTTATCGCAAAGTGGCACGGGATCAGGCTCAGACTTGGCCCACCGGGGTAAACCCCGAAGGGCCCCTGAGCATAGCAGACCTGGAGTTGTTTTTTAACTTCATATACTTTCTCGGGAGATGTAGGAAAGCAGAAAAATAGAGGCACAAAGCAAAAGGCAGAGTATAGGAGTCATTTACAGTAGCTGTAGGGTGGACCCCTAAAATAAACACCACCAATGGGCCCAGAAACAACTCAACTGGTGGGCCCCTATAAAAAACTTCACCTGTGGGACATTGACACCCCAGTCTGATGCTGCATGGGATATAAGAAATTTCACTAGAAATAGTTACACAGATCTTGAGCCTGTGTTGGTTTTAGGACACATAAGAGGTTAGAACATAGTGCAGTTATAGCACAGTTAAATGAAACATACAAAGATGTGTTTTTCTTCTAGTTTTATTTAATAAAATATGATTTATATAAATATTATAGAAGTTTAGAATATCACAAAATAAATTCTATGGTAACCACACTTATATAACATTGTTTTGAAAAAATGCCAAAGTATGCCAGTTTACTAAAAGCTGTATAATATAAAGAATGAAGATTAGTTTTCATGACACATTATGGTACATATGGGCTAAAGGAGTCATCTGCTGCAGATGACTTACTTTACTCTAAGGGTACGTTCACATGGCATAATTCGGAAGTGTAACTTAATGCTTCCAAATGAGCTTCAGAATAAACCTAAATAGAGGCGTACTTTGCAGTGTATATTTTTGCAGTGTTGAGCATATTTTGTGGCGCTTACTTGTAATAATACACTCCACCATTGTTTATACCAGATATTACTGCCATAAATGCCACAAGAATTGACAAGACACTTACATTTAAACCAGTAAAATTGTCCTAAAATTAGCTTTTAAAATACACATCATGTGAATGACAGCGTGTATTTTACATGGGATTCAATGAGAGCTGCATAGAGCATTGTTGGAATCGTATTTTGGCACATATTTCAGCACAAAATACGTGCCAAAATAAGTGTGCTTTTACATGGTGTGGCCTCGTTACAGTTTTTCTGCTGCAGTACTGTATTGCAGTGAAACTGCCTTTATTAACAACAAGCTACTTTCAATTTCCTGTATTATTTCAAAAGGTGTTGTTTGTTATTGTTTGTAATCGGCAACACTTTAAGGGCTTGTTCACACAGATGCAAGACGGACCCGAGCGGCGCTTTTGAAACATGCAGTGGCGATCTCTCATATGAACACCGCTGCGTGTTCGTCGTAGCAAGCAGTGATAATCTCACTGCTAATTGTTTAGATCTGTCTTTGGGTCCACTCTGTCGGTCCCCAAGACGGATCTACAAAGCGCTTGTAATATGGAGTGAAAACTCCGTGTGAACAAGCCCTAAGGGTATGTTAACACGGCTTAAATTACCATAAAATGCCGCGATTATGGTAATTAATAGCTTTCATAGAGAGCTATGGATTACGCGTCATCTCCTCGCTCGTACAATACGATCGTATTGTACGCACGGGGGGGAGATCTGACATGACAATGCATATCAATGGGGCAGGGTGGGTGCTTACCCCTCATGCTTTGGAATTGCGTGCTGATCATCGCGTTGTTCCAAAACACACAGCGTATTGCGGCGTGTACTCTATGCACCGCAATAAGCCGTGTGAACATACCCTAATGAAAATAATTGTTTATTCACTTACAACACCTTTCTAAACAATTTAGGAAATTGAAAGAGGCTTGCTGTTAATGAAAGCAGTTTTACTGGAGTGCAGTACTGCAACAGCAAACCGCACCTTATCAAAGTTGTCTAATAGTAACACTATCTTGTTGCCAATGCCAAGCAAAAGAAGAATTTTTTCAGCTTGTAACATTATGTATTCACTGGCTACCTGGTAAAATTGAAAAAGCTGAAGCCTCGTAGTATTGGCTGCTATGGTCCCCAATCGGGATAGGTAAAGCTCTTTACTTGTTAGACGTCTCGTGTTGGGGGGAGTGGTTATTAGGGGGAGTCCAAAATATGTCTATTCGTGTCCGCCCAAGATTTGTTCCCTTAGGACAAATTCCTGGGAATTAGTGTAAGGCTAATTAGCACACTGCAATTTATCAATCTAACACCATATTGAGTTATACATTCATAGAACTACATGGCTACCAAAGCATTCCTGTTTCCCTTAAATTGTTTGCAACAGTTTGACACCTAGCAAATATTATGTATATGTCCTATTATTTAGAGTAGGATACAAGTTAATCCCTGATGGGTGTTGAATGATTGTTTCACCAATTGTGCAGCAGGGTCTTTGCAAAATAGAGAGGTGATGAACAGCTGAACAGCCGCTTTAACAGAGCATGCAGATACATGTGTAGACAAAAGGTAGGGCCAGCCATGTATGGTCCCTGAGATTTGCTCTTGAGGAATTACAATACAAGAACATTGTTCCCTTCTCTAGGAAACAAGTAGTTGATGTATTTCTGTTCTGGAAGACAACTATGTGAGTGCCCTGATACATAGTTTTATAACTTTCATTATTGCTATTTTTGCTGCTGTTTTAGTTTATTGTCATTAGGTTTGCTATGGAGCCCTAGTTACGCTCCTGTCCTTTTAGATGAGTCAGACAACCACTTTATGCCTTTTTGAGGTATATGGACATTATAGAGTGGGGCCAGCCCTCTATAAGCCAGAATTGAGAACTGCTCTATAAAAGTAGCTTGACTTGAGTCACTGTTGTATTAAATGAACAGCCATTTATCTAAATTACTGCCATATTGCCTACCATTTATGTTTTGCTGCAGGGAAATGTGTGGCCGGCCATGGCCTACTCTGGCAAAATCGGGCAGTTTGCCAGAGTGCCAGAAGTGTTACCTGTGTCGATCAGTGATTACATTCTAAAAGGTGTTGTCTCTGATGAGACATCCCCTTTTAATTGCTGTCAAGTAATGTCATTATTATATAAGCCTTATTTACTGACTAGCATGTAAACATTAAGAGGGACTGGCATAGTGTATATCATTGTCTGTAAACTAAAACACATAACCTGATATTCTTATTTGGATTCACCACATTTTTCATTACATGCTTAGAAAGAGCTTTAAATCAAGTACAAGTATTAACAGTACACAGGACAATATGCATGCATAATATAATGCAGTGCAGTAGTGTATAGAGCTAATGAACAACCAAATATACATAATTTATTTAAATACAGTACATCCAGTGATTTACACAATCACACTTTTTTTTGAGGTAATCAAACTTTTCATGTGCTAAAGTGCATTTAAGTGGACCTGTCATTATGTGCACGACAATATAACAAAATTCACAAATGTGCATTAAGCATACCATGGTAACTTTTGTCATTATGTTGTATAAAAGTGTTTTTTTTTATATAATTGAAACACTGTATGTCATAATGTTAAGGCTAGGTCTTGGTCGGTTTTTCAGCGGATTCAGTATTTTGAATCCTCTGAAAAACCGACCATACCCTGCGTTATGTAGACTTCAATAGCAAATCCGTGCTGTATTCTATACATATTTTTTACTGAGGTTTTCCTAAAATGAAAACCGTCTGGCGGAATATAGAACATGTTCTATATTCTGCGGGACCAATGTTAGATTCCCGTAACCCTAATATGTTGGGTTCGCTGGGAATCCGGAATCCAGCCACTGTTTTTTGCGCAAAAAATGACAGTGCGGCGCGGTCCAGCAAAGTGAAAATGCCGTTGGATTTTGGCATTTTCAAATTGCTGTGTGGATCTAGCCTAAGGATGGTGACTTAAAAGTAAAAATAATAATAAGTAAAACAAAGTGAACTACTTCTGTAGTATAAGGCCTGGTTCACATCTGAATCCGAGGTTCCATTCAGAATGATGGACACCAAGAGTGCCCAACTGACCCCGTTGACTACAATGGGATCCATTTGGTTTTCATCCTGTTGGCCGTCATTTTAATGGAAAAAAGTAGTTCTTCATGCTGCATTTTCTGTCTTTTTTACAGAATCTGTGCAAAACCTCCGAGGCAGACATGGACTGGGCCTATAGCCTAAATTTGTACGGACAGTTCCACTTCAAACAATGAATAATATTAACCCTTCCTTGTAATGTTCTCTTTACCATAGTGCTATTCCTCACTTACCTATTAATAAAACAGGCATATATCTAAACTATCTGCCTGTTTGTTTTACCATTCGTTTTATGTTTTTTTACAAAGCTTATAACCATCCATCAAACAACTTTTTGTTGCTTTAAATATTATTTATATTTACCATAATTAGTTTGCGATCAATTGTAATGTTCTTTGTAACATTGTATAAATATAATGTATTTTAGCAATGTTAGCTAGATATTGTATCTTCCTCAGACAACAGGACTTTATTTTTTTATCAGAAAAAACAACAAATAGATTTAACTGTACTAAATTGGTTGTCCTTTTGCATAACTGATCACTGGTGGTCCTGCTACTGTGATCCATTATGATCAGCTGATATCTTATATATTGGTGCTCATGACATGAGCTTATTATGCAAACAGACACCAGTTCCTTCCAACCAAGATCTGCTCTACATAAGAATTTTCCACTTTGATTGGTGGAGCTGATCAACAACATTATATGATGCTTACTTATTTCTTAGTCTTTACTTGTTTAAGGGATTATTATATGTCTCTAATCATGAGCTCATCATAAGAGAGGAGCTGGGGTAAGAAAGAAAATGTCATATTACTAATTAAGTATTTTCAGTTCACTCTTTTTTATGTGGAAACTTGCTATAAATCTAGCATTCTACAAATAAATTGACCCATGTAAGGTATTAACTTGCATGGGTCATCTAATGTATTTGGTGGTTCAAACCATATTGTGCCATTTTCTATATTTTCTGAAGGCTTAACAGCTTTAAACATATAACACATGTAGTAGTCATTCAAAAATTTGATTTCAAGAACAATGAAAATGAATAGGACTTCAACTGAACATTATAATTTTTTTAGCACCATAGGTGTAATGATTCATGGAGGTAGACCTTGTGCCCATCATTGTTACCCAAACTGATTTTATGATAATAGGCAGTTTAGGGGACAATGACAAACACAAGGAAATCATATTTTGCAGAAAGTGTAATATAATAATGACCTACAAAATGAATAAAGGCCTCTAGTTAATAAAACTTTCATCAGGCCAGTATAATATCCGCATGTAAATTAATGTAGTTTTAAAGAACATTAATTACTGTAATTCATGTCATTTGTAGCACAAAGCGATGTACACTGCAGGGGAATCCAATGGACCCTGTTATGAGTTAAGGAGGTCCATCATTCACCTATGTCCATCATGTGACAGATCCAGCACTATGATGGAAATGTGAACAGAGCCTACGAATGTAGTCCTTATACTACATTTATATTTCATTACAAATCCATTATATACACAAGAAATATTTTACATTTTATCCAAGAATAGATAATTTTTTACAGTCATAATATGACTAATTTATAGTAGAAAGTAGAGCATGTTAAGATGAATGGCCCAGCTTAAATTCCATTTACTAACTGCTCTTAAAGGGCCAGCAGCATTTAATTTCTGCATATACTAATGTGTCTTGATTTTAAGTGCTGGAAGCACAGGTGAAAGCATGTTATGACAACACACTCTGATGGAAGCATTGCGTGTCCAGGATCAAGTTACATCATGTGTCATTGGTTTAACCACCATCAGTATCATGCTTAGGTTTAACATTTCTTGCGCAAAAAATAGCAACAACACCAGGTGCAACTTTCCATTCTGAGTTAGATATCGGCTGCAAATTATTTTAAATCAAGTTGATTCAGTGTAAAATAAAGTGCACTTTATGATGATTTCACGCTCCTGTTGTTTACAAATAAAAATACGTAAGCTGCTTTACAAAAATTCCATGTAAACATAGAGTATCGAGTGGATATATTTAGAACAGTTCTATATTCAGTGCAAGTATTGTGCAAGCTGCTCATCTGAGTAAATGTCCACATACACCTTAAATAGACAAGTGCTTCTCCCCTTCTCTGTGCTGTAAAGAAAACACAGAGACTAGATTAGAAGATAAGTTTCATAAGGTCACAGTGTGCAGGTTATGGACATTACTCAAAACAGATGATTTATGGAAAATCATTCAATAGAATAAACTTCTATCATTCAAAACACGTGCATGTACAATGCTATGTTAGTCATTTTACTATGCTCTTAATTTTTCATGCTCCCGACCACAGTGTATTTTAATGGAAAATTCACCTCTGTGCAGTGATGTGGAGTACGTTGATGCTATAAATATAGAATAGTAAATACAATAGTGTTACCACTTGTACTTTCTATACCAGGTAAAAAAAAGTTTTATGCTACAATCATTTTCACTATAAAATGTTATGGTACATGTAAAAGTGGCAGAACCCTATATATCAGGATAGCCCAGGGAAATACATTTTGATTCCCTGTTCTCTGAATCAACAATTTGTTCACAACAGTACAATATTTCATAAGCAAAACCGAGAATATATAGCTGTATCACCAAGTTTGAGTCATCACAGTAACTATTTATAGACCACATTAAGTCAACTGTCCTACAAATCCAAAGCAGGAATATTTGCTTGAACACTACAAAAATACCAGCATTTAAGTTCCTACCAAAATACCGTATAGAACTAAACCCATAAAATCTGTAATTTTATATAAAGACTGTTACAACACATACATATAAATAATGACTATATTATTTAGGCTTTACTTAGGCTTTACTATAAAAACTGTTAGACAACTACTTACTATTTTTCTCTGGTTGCTGAGGCAAAAAGTGCAGATAGGTTTGGGAGCTGTACTGGTCACTGAAGCTCTGTACTGTAGACAAGGCTGTCCATCCATGCAGTCCTCTCCCAGTAGTAGGATGTTGGCTAGATGAGAAATGTAACTAGAAGCCAGTCTCAGGGTTTCTATTTTGGACAGCTTGCGGTCTGCAGGCTCTGTGGGGATTAGTGTCCTGAGGGCAGTGAAGGCTGTATTCACACTGTGTGTTCTGTCTCTTTCCCGGGCATTGGCAGCTTGTCTTTGCTTGCTGACTCCAGACAATTTACCCTTCCTCTTTCTTTTGCCCCTGTTGTCCCCAGACGGACTACTGTAACCCCCGTCATCGCCTCCAATAGACTTTTCTGAACTGTCACTTGCACTTTCAATATCTTCAGCATCAGAAAGTAAACCACTGCTATAGTCTACAGGTTGCACAATACCACTACTCACACACTTCATGGTCCTGCAGTCTATGCCTGTAGCCTGAGTCTCTGTCCTCATGAGCAGCACCATCCCCCGGGCTCCCATCACTTTTATGCACTGCAGGCAAGGAGCACCTGTTGGTAGCGAGCAACTCCACTTGATCCACTGACACCTCAGCAAGTCATTTTTTGAATGGTTGCTCCATTTAGACTGAGCATGTGGTCGCTTCGAAAGGCAAGAAAGGTGGGGTTGGTGGACAGTTATGGAGGTTGGGGCAATGGCACCATCCTAAGCAGTGCACCTGTTCTTGTTGTCATGTTGTGGGTAACAGCTAAAGACAGAAGCCCTGTATCAAAAGTGAGTGAGAGGGGACAGGCGGTGTTCTAACTAGAGTGACAAGTGAGTCTGTACAACCTATAAAAGTTCAAACTGTCAACCAATAACATCATACCCTAACTTTACTCTTATAGTTCATTAATTATGACTTTTCAGTTTAATTATAATAGTATAACATTTGCATTGAATATTTTTTGCAGAAAACACTATGACAAAAGCTTTTTGTATCATGGCAAAAATAGACAAGCAGAAAGGGTAACACAAAAATGGAATTATGCTAATGGTTCTGTTATTTTGTATGCTTTTAGTCTTGCTAAATGCCTACTTTTTCTTATGAAAATAATGAAAGAAAAGTTCAGCCAAATAGAGTTTGTTTGCACCATCCTGTTTTATGTTATATTCCGGCTAGTACTGCTTAAATTAATAATCAATAGATTCCCCAAATACGTTTTTGCTTCATTTTGGATCTTTTATAATTTTCCCTAAAACCAAAAAATGGTAATAGAGACCAAAACAATGTGAATTGCTCTCAAAAGACCATAACGATTTAAAAAGCTATATCGTTAAAGTGTATATAAAGTCACTAGTGTAGTACTTGTCTACAAAGCAAATATTGATTAGAATTAGAAGCCATTGCAACATTTGCAGATTTATATATTCCACCCCAGTACTTGTTTCTGAACAATTCTTTCTTCTAGTTTTTCTGGTGTGCCATATGTTAACTTTGCCTGAACCTTCAGTTGGATACTTTTATCTCTGATTTGAAGGATTTTAATCCCAGTGGCAGTGGGACTTCACCAGGGAAAATTTCATAATCATTGGCTTACTTGTGCTTAAAAGCATGCTCTACATGACTCTACTGTACACTCAAGGTTAAAAAGATGTGTGTACGTGTTTGGCAATTTTCAAAGAAGATAATCACATTCATACAGTGTGTTATGGACTTTAATAGTGGATTATCTGTTCCATAATTGTATTGGAGCAGGATAACTAAGAGTTTAAAGAGAACCTGTCAGCTTGTTCATGCTGCCCAAGTTTCTAGATCCCAGTAATTTGGGTTTTACCATGAAAGTGAAACAACTGGAAAAGCTGACCCAGACCAAAAAAGATGAGTCTGATATGTGGCTTCTCCCCGTCTTCTTTGTTTGCATATAGGGAGACACCTGTCAGTTAAGCAAAAGAGACTGGAAGAAGCCACATATCGGACTCATCTCTTCCGGGCACTTTTTTTCCATACCCATTTCAGCTTTACTGTTGTATCGTAGCATTTCTGGGTAAAACTTACATAACTGGGACCAGGAAACCTGTAGTTATTTCATTCTGCCCACTGTTTAGGCAGCATAAACTAAGGAATCTTAAGCCTTAAGCTGTGCAAAAACTATTTGTTAGAAATTTTCAGATTGTGGCTCTCTAATTAGTATTTGATTAAAAGAACTTGCCAGGATAAAACCCATAGTTCAGAAAAGCCGTATTATTAGTAGTATCAGACCTAAAATCTATAGAGAAGAGAGACTTTAGACTATGGATGACAGAGCCACCGTAGCCACCGTAACCACCGTAGAAACTGAACTAGAGTGGCAACCAGGGGATCTTCTATAATTAAGCCAAGGTAAGTAACAGGATATCACAATTGTAACACCTACAGAAGCAAACAATGGTTAACCAGTATTAGAGGAAGAAATACACTACTCATGAAAAGTTACGGCTATCTGGCTTTCGGGTAAAATTAATAGAAAACAAAAAATTTCACGCTGCAGTGATATTTTATCCTGAATGTAGGCAATTTAAGTCATAGCATGCAATGTTGAGTTTCTCATCTCAAACAATACAATGAAACAAAAGCTAACAACAGTGGAGGGTATACACTATCAAAAAATGTCAATGTCTTAATTACGTGTTATGTGGCCTTTAGCATCAATTACAGCTTGACAACCATGTTTCATGCTGTTCACAAGTCCAGTTATTGACTGCTCAGGCATAACATCCCATTCTTCTTGAAGGCTCCCCTCATTGAGGTTTAGGGGTACAGAGTTACAAGCTTCTACATGGCAACTCAGCTGATGCCACAGGTTTTCTAGGGGGTAACACCACCAAAGACTCGTCTGGAGACAACAATGGCTGGTGCATGACGCTCTCCTTGACGTCTCCAGCATAGTTAGCGGCTATCATTTCTGCTCAGAGTAAATCAACTTTCATCACTGTACAGCAATAAGGACCACTGGTCCCTCTTCCAGTGTAGATGCTCCCTAGCCCATGCAATATGATGATGATTGTGCCTGGTGATATGGTCAGAAACACTGGCCGGTCGTCTAACCTGCAAAAAACACTAATGCTACTGATTATTAATGGTCTGACGTGACACCTGGTTGTCTCTCATCTCCCTTAATCGTGCCTGGAGTTGTGTGGCTTTCATCATCCGGTTCCACAGGGCATTGTTTACAATGAAGCAGTCATCAGTATGTAATGTAACCAAAAGACGTTCACTTCTTTGCCTTTCTTTGACTCTTCCAGTCTCTCTGTATCTCTGTTACAATCTGCTGATGACACTCTATGACACTCTAAACTCAGTGGCACTTCCGTCTGAGAGCATCCCGCTTGAAGTCTCGCAATGGCGAAATACTGTTGATCATTTGTTAAGGTGTTGCCTTGGTCCCATGATGTCTAAATGTGAACAGCATGATGAGGAGGACTGTTTAAATCTCAATTCAAATTGATCCCCTAAATTTATTGGATGATTCAGGGATCAAACACCTGGAATTTTGCCATTAAGCTCTTTGTTAGAGATAAGCAAGTTGTGCAAAAAGTACTGAAAATTTGAACAGTTGGATATGTGCATTCTAAAGTAAATGGTCTCATTTTGTGCATTTAAAAAAATGGGCAAGAAATTTTACATTCAGTTTGAGGTTTCAACCAAAAGTCAAATATTCATAACTTTTTGTGAGTAGTTAGGCTAGATTTATACTCCAACAACAACTTGGCTAAATGGGCTATGAAGTATGCTGTCAGAATTTCATTGAACAGCACCAGTTATCATGACAAAGCAACCCAAAGGAATGAAGAAAGGCACAACCAGCATTTTAGCTTGGTGAAGTGAGAGGTATGCGACCCAATTACATAATTATCTGCTTCCGGTTTCTACAGATGTAGCTAAAGGGCCCAGTGGATGGCTAGCATAGGTGCTAAAATGAGGGGACAATAGTAATATTATATTTATTCTTTTGTCCCATCCGCAAACGTGTCTTCTTTGGACTAAATTCATAAAAACAGTTTCCACAGTAAAATCTTACTAAGGCTGGCTTTTCATAGAACAAGGTATTAGAATGTAGGATCAGTGATTGCAAGTCATAAAATAGCTAAACTGTTCACTCTTCTCTGTAGGAGACAGATTTTGACCAATTGGTATTCTTTGAACAATTACTCGTAGACACCAATGGCTATTTTCTTGTAATAGAAATTGATTCTTAAATATTCTCTGCTTCTGTTATTTTTCTTGAGAACTTTGCTGAAACATAGTGTCAGATAAGGGTGTCAAAAAATCACAGTAATAATTCTCAGATTCATCCTTAATGTGGGTGGACAAAGTCTTCGAGAAAATCAGTACCAAAGTCCAAGGTCATAAACCATTGTGCACAATGCTTAGTTATTGGTCTGTAAATGTCCTTTGTGTTAAGTGCATAATAAAAAAGTAATGTACAGTTTGGTTCTTCAAACAGCATCTGGAAAATGGATATGATATAGGAAAGCCTGTAGGCATTCTGTTCCTAGAGAAGTCTTGTCATTGCCAACAACACAGATTTTTTGTTATGTAATACCACCAATTATAACTTTCATCTCTTAGAAATCCCACTTGTCTCCTCAAGACAATATAAATTCTAAACAGTAAAATAAAATATTCTATGTTATCTTTGTTATCCATAATTTTCTTAATCTGCAAAATCTACTGAGAATTTGAGGGCATAGAAATCATAAGGGCATTAAAATCATGTCACAAAAGGTGACATGATTGTAATTGAAAACCTGTTGAAAAGAAGAGAGTGCAGAAAAGAAGTATTGAAACTATCAGGTATCTAAAGAGAAGGAGCAACTTTATACATAATGTAACCAGTTTAATCTGCTTCAGTACCTGGATGTGTGTAAAGATGCTCTTAAAGGGACAACCAGGTTTGGAACCTGGACATAGATGCTTATCAACACTACTCTTGGCCCTAGCAGCAGTAGCCTCTAAATTCTTGGAAACTTCTGTCCAGATATCCTGAATAGTGATGAGTGAACAGTAAAATGTCGAACTTCGAACAGTAGTGGTGTGTGGTTCGAAGTTTGGTGTGAACTCGAACCCCATTAAAGCCATTGGGAGACGCTGTTTTAGTTAATTTTTATGCCTATACAGATGAGGAGAAGCTGTAATTACCATCCATAACAGTAAACTGGGTACATGGAACAACTTAGTGAAGAAAATTTGGCTCTAAGAGTGACAGAAAGAAATTGAGAAGCTAAAATACTTCTTTCCTTTCAATGGCTAACTAAAAAGATGAGGACAGTTTGCAAGCAGGGGCATAGCTACAGGAGGTGCAGCAAAAGCCCCTTTGACACATAAGAAGACACCAGTATTGGAAATGGCACATGGTAACTGGCAGGAGTCCCATTTCACTTTTTGCACCAGGGCCCAAGAACTTGAACTTACGCATCTGTAGGCTAGACTAGATTAGATGGCAGTACCATTGGTGGCAGCAAGAACATGCAAATGGGGAACATGGAGGTTCCGGTTTGACAAGATTAGGCAGCAGTACCATTGGTGGCAGCGAGAACATGCCAATGGGGAACAGTGAGGTTCCGGTTCAACAAGATTAGGTGGCAGTACCATTGGGGGCAGTGAGAAAATGGCAGTGGGGAAGGTGGAGGTTCCGGTTCAAAAATATTAGGCAGCAGTAACATTGATGGCAGTGAGAAAATAGCAGTGGGGAATGTGGAGGTTCCGGTTCGACAAGATAAGACAGTAGTAAAATTGGTGGCAACAAGAACATGCCAATGGGGATTATGGAGGTTCCGGTTCGACGAGATGAGGCAGCAGTACCATTGATGGCAGCGAGCACATGCCAATGGGGAACATGGAGGTTCCCGTTCAACACGATTAGGTAGCAGTACCATTGGTGACAGTGAGAACATGCCAATGGGGAACAGCGAGGTTATGGTTCAACAATATTAGTTGGCAGTACCATTGGGGGCAGCAAGAAAATGGTAGTGGGGAACGTGGAGGTTCCGGTTCGACAAGATTAGGCGGCAGTACCATTGGTGGAAGCAAGAACATACCAATGGGAAACATCAAGGTTCAGAATAACAGGACTTTTGGTGGTAGTACAGATGGAGGCATTTAAAAAATAAAGATTTGGAGGGCTACAAGGAGGAGGAGTAAGAGGTGTATGCAGTGCACATCAAGGCCATACAGGTGTATATTTCAAAATAAATTCATCTGTAAGACTTGTAAATCTAGCTGCTGGCAGCAGTAGAATACAATTTGTAGAAGCAGCAGGCACAGGAACTAAAGACATGACATGTAGTATAGTTTAAATGTGTATTTCGCATTGTCAATAAGACATGGTACAGTTTAGTAGCCAGTGACATTGGCAACCGTTGCAACAAAATGGTCAAAGATCCACGCTTGATTCATTTTTATAAATGTCAAATGATCCACATTGTCAGGGGAAAGATGGATACATTTGTCAGTTTTCACCCCGCCAGCTGTGCTGAATCTGCGTTCCGAGATAATGCTGGCTGCTGGGCAAGATAAAACTTCTATGGTGTGTCAAGCAAGTTCAGGCCATTCATCCAGTTTGAATACCCAGAAGCTGAATGGGTCCAAACCAAGTCCAAAAACATCGATGTTGAGCCACCGGTAGTCATGGACTATGGTCTTAAGGCAGTCTATGTGTGTCTGAATGCTGCCCTGCATTGCAGGCGTTGGTGAGGTGGTAAAAATCGATTGGGAAATGACACCAAGTAGGGTTCTCTCACACTGCCCGATGCTGCTGTGGCTATTTGCCATTCTACTGCTGCCATGTTGCTGACTTTGTTCCACCGTGACATTAGAATGTGAAAACACAAAAGATGTCTTGAGTTGGTCAATGAGCACTGTCTCAAAATCCTGCATTTTACTGTCAATTTCTGTGGGTGGAAGGAAATTGACACTTTTATCTTGTAACATGGATCAAGGAGGGTGGCCACCTAGTAATCGCTGTTCATTTTTATTGCCTTGATGCATGGATCATGTTGCAGGTAATGTAGCATCCAAGCACTCATGTGTGAGATGCTGCCGGGATCTCCCAAGCCTTGGGGTCGAGGGCACTAACAGGATCTTCCTCCTCTTCCTCCCCCTCCTCCTGTAATAAATACTAATCTCTTACAACTGAAGGTTAATCAGTACCAGTTGTTAAAATCCCTGCCTCCTCATCCTCCTCCTCCTGACCGTCACCAGAGCCCTAGCTAGCCTTATGCGCTCTACTCTGTGAGTTGAGCTGCCGTCCTGCACCCACCCTCGACCTAGAACCACTGCCTAACGAAGACCTATTCAATTGTGAAACAGTCGGGCCTTCTACATCCTCTGGTGAGTAAGGCCCTGTGTCCGCTTCTTCCTTCTCCTCCTCCATCCCTGTTGGGATCTACTGCCGCAGAGTGCCTAATGCTTGTTCCAGTAAAAATATAACCAGAACGGTCATGTTAACAAGGGCATCGTCCCAATTGACCATTTTGTTGGCCTCTTCAAAACTGCCAAGGATGGTGCAGAGATCCTTCACCTGTCTCCACTCTCCATGGTTCAACACCCTGAGGTCCGCACCACTGCTAGCCAGGGCATGCGACATTTCATACTACATAGTGGCATTATGCTGCTGCCGCAATAGCTGGAGCATGTGGAGGGTGGAATTCCAGCGTGTTGCCACATCACATATCATACGGTTGACGGGGAGGCCCAGATCATGCTGCAATGCTGCCAGTTGTGCCAAAGCAGGGTGAAAATGCCAGAAGTGTGAGCTAAGACCTCAAGCCTTCCTCAGCAGACAGTCAAGACCCAGGTAGCGCTTGAGGAATTTCTGCACAACCAGGTTCATGACGTGTGCGTAACTCTACGGATCTTAAGGGCAGCAAGGAGATTGCTCCCATTGTTGCACACCACCTTGCCTGGCGCCAGGGTCGTAGCACCCAGCCACTCGTTGACCTGTGTATTGACAGTCTCCAAGACAAATTAATTTGAGAGCGGCCTGTTTTCTTTTGGCACATGATGCTACCTGTCGAGGTTGGGGATCTGGACTCTGCACCATCCCAGCAGTGTTGTAGAGTGTTGACCAAGACTCATCACCAGAGGCACTGTCATCCACCAAACCCACCAGTGTGCAGTCAGTGAGCTGTCACGCCCTTGACCGTGCTTACTAGTCCATGTGTCTGTAGTGAGATGAAATTTGGTGGACACAGATGCAGCCAACTTGCTGGAGATCTTTTCTGCAACGTGGTGGGCAAGGGAAGGGACAGCTTTGCTGCCAAAGAAATGCCTTCTCGGCATTTGATATTAGGGGCATGTCAGGGCCATAATGTGGCGGAGCCCATCTGTGTCTGCCAGGCAGAAAGGCAACATTTCCAAGGCCAACAGCCTGGCAAGCCGATATTCAGGCTTTTGGTTTTGGGATGAAAGCATTTCTTTTGCGCTCACATCTGGTACACAGAAGGCTAACTGCCAAACTAGCTGCTGTACGGCGTGCAGGTTACACTGGTGGAAAGGGGAAAGTGTAGGCTGTGTTGCTGGTGGTGGGAATCGTCCGACAGTATCTGCGACTGGGGGTGGTGCTTGCTCATGCTGCCCTGGCACATCAGCAGCAGAGGATCGCTTGGGCTTGGAAGTGGCAGAGGAGGAGGAGGCAGAAGATGTCATGGTGGTTGGAAGCCCAGGACCTGTTTGGCCTTTTTTCTCCAAGCGACTATTCCACAGCAATTTATGCTTTCCATGCATGTGACTGTTCATGCTTGTGGTCCTTAAACTTTTTTCATTCTTTTCTCTACTGAGTTAAATTAATGGCAAATCCGGCACATGACATCAGTCTGCGAATCTGAGGCTTGATCGAAAAAGGCCCAGGCTTCACAGGTCCTGGACCTTTCGACTTTGAAAACCTAGTACCAGTGTTCCCGTTGCCACCACTGACCACGGCTGGTGGAGTAATGTATGCGGACTTGTGCGACCACTGTCTCTCTTTCTGAGGCTGGACCCGCACTGACACTACCCCATCATCCTCCTCCTCCATTGATGATGCGCTCACCAGCTGCTGCTCAAAAGATCACGTTGGATCTTCAATGTCATCATCATCACAGGTGACTTTCTCTTCCTCACAGCCTACATCCTCCAGTTGCGGGCTAGAAGCCACAGGCACTGCGAGGCATTGCTGACCACTCGGTATTTCTGCCAACGGACCAGCTTCCTTCTCCTCCTCTGAGGGCATCAGCGATTGGGCGTCAGAGCAGACAAAATCATTCTCTTTGGTCTTTTGATCTTTTGAAATGTCTTCTGACTCCAATCGCATTGCGTGATGAAACAGCTCTTCAGAATATGGATTATTTGGAGTGGCCTGTATATTGGGTTGTGACATTCGGCCCATGTTTGCTTCAGGTTGGACTGATGATGATGACATTTGTGGCTGTGACTGAGAGGAAGAGGCGGTAAAACCGCTGGCTACAGGGTCTGATAACCACTGAAGAACAGTTTGGGCGACACTGTTCAGTAATGAGACGCACAGGGAACTGAGCAAGCGATGACAGGCCTGATGGTCCTGCGACTGATGATGTGCTCGCTTGTGTGTTGTCCGGAGCAATGGAAGGAGTGCCTTGTCTTCTACCTCTATCTCCACTTCCTACACCCCTCCTTGCTCGCCTACCACCTCTAGCTCTCTAGCTAAATATTATAGCTCTGCGCGTGGCACAAGATATATGTAATATAAAAAAGAGGTGTATATATATATATATATATATATATATATATATATGTGGATCAAAATAACGCACTGGTATATTTCAACGTTATGTGGACTGGAAATCTGGAAAAATTACACTTTTTGGCGTTGAGTAAGATTTAGCAACAGAGAGAACTCTATTTCCTGGATATATATCTGTATGACAACAACACACTATATATTTGAAAGGTATTTCACCCTAAAAACTGCCAGAAATGAACTTTTCTCCTCTCAGTATAATTTTCACCAACCAACCACTATTTAAAATATATTTCTTTACGTAGGAGAATTGGTGACAGTTTATTTTACAATTACTCCACCCCCAAAAGTGCCAAAAGTATCTTTGCTCCACGCAGAATAATTTTCACCAACCACTATTTAAATTTTTTTCTTTGTATAGGAGATTTGAAGACTGTGTGTTATACAATTACTGAACCCCCAAAACTGCGAAAAATGAAGTTTCACCAACCAACCACTATTTAGCCCCTTAAGGACCCTGGATGTATGAGTACGTCCCAGGGTCCATAAGGGGCTTTGCAGGGGGATCGCTCCGCGAACCCCCCGCACAGCCACTGGGTGTTAGCGGCTAATCGCCGCTAACACCCGGCTGTTACAGCGCGAATGGGCAGCGTCGCCCGCCCGCTTTGTTTAACCAGTCAGACACCGCGGCAAAGATGGCTGCGGCGTCTGAATGAATTAAGATCGGTTTCCTGCACCGATCTTGAGGGTGAACGGCAACGTTGCAGCATAGCTGCAATGATCCGAACCCTGGACATGGCAGTGGGGAGCCTTGGGAAGGCTCCTGTCACTTCCATGTCCTGGTTTGCCCCACTTCCGGCCGCAGACAGGAAGTGGGGAAACCGCCATCTTGGTACAGTCTAATACATTGCCTATGCAGTGCATTAGACTGTATTGACAATCGCGCCACCTAGTGGTCAAGCACCATAGGTGGCCTCAATGTTAAAGTAAAAAAAAAATAATAAAGTTTTACAGTACAAAAAAATGTATTAAAAGTTCAGATCACCCCCCTTTCCCCATATTACAAATAAAAACAATAAAATAATAAAAAAGTGACACATATTTGGTATCGGCGCGTCCAAAAAAGTCCGATCTATAAAAATATGACATCATTTATCCCGTTCGCTGAACACCGTAGAAGAAAAAAAATCCAAACGCCAAAATTGCGTTTTTTGGTAATTTTATGTCACTTAAAAAATGGAATAAAAGTGATCAAAAAAGCCGCATGCATTCCAAACTGCTAGCAATAAAAAGTACACTTCAGCCCTCAAAAAAATGCAGCCTCCATTACATCCATAGGTGTTAGTAAAAAAAAGTTATTGGTCGCACAAACTGGCGCCGTGGCGCAAATTTC
Organism: Phyllomedusa bahiana; assembly: GCA_025379985.1. Taxonomy (NCBI): domain Eukaryota; kingdom Metazoa; phylum Chordata; class Amphibia; order Anura; family Hylidae; genus Phyllomedusa; species Phyllomedusa bahiana. Next base: position 58,145 of record JAODAL010016222.1, on the reverse strand, counting down.
AAAAATAGAAAAAGTTTGGAATTTTTTTACGGTACCAAAACATAATGGAAACCCTACATGTTTGGTATTGCCGGATGCGTATCAATCTGTAGAATACAGATAACACATTGTATTGACCGAAGATTGAACGCCGTAAAAGCAAAACCCCCGCAAACATGGCGATAATAGGGTTTTTTTTTCACAATTTGTCCCACTTGGAATTTTTTTGCGGTTTCCCAGTATATTCTATAGTATAGTGAATAACACCATTAGAAAGTACATCTTGTCCTGCAAAATAAAAGCCTTCATGTGTCTATGTAGGTGGAAAAATAAAAAAGTTATGGTGCTGGGAAGGTGAGGAGGTAAAAACAAACGTGTCAACAAAAAAAAAAAACACCGGGTCCTTAAGGGGTTAAAATATTTTTCTTTGTATAAGAGAATTGGAGATGGTTTATTATACAATGATTTCACCCCCAATACTACACAAATTCAATAATCCAAATAGCAAATCCAAACACTCTGTATAATATATATCCATGTATATGAGAGGTAGGCGTTATGTGAGCCTGCAAATGTCCCCAAATAACAGCTTCTGGGTGTGGGAAAGATGCAGCCAGCAATGCCAAACTCCCAAACTATTGCTGTCTATGGAGAGGAAAATGCTATCTAACTAAGTCTTGATTCCCTAAGCTTACTGCACACTCCCGTAACTAACTACCTAATCTAAATAGCAGCTTTTCCTGTCTAATAAACAAATCTTGTGCCTGCATGCAAGCAAGCAGACAGAGAGCAGTCTGTACAGTACAGAGAGTGAGCTGAGAATGTCATTCACTAGGCAATACAGTGAAATATATATAACATGGTCACGTGATTTTAGCAGCCACTGAGAGCCCTACACCTTAGCGATAGCGTTTTTGACACTTCTCTGTGCTCTGCACTGATTGGATGGCTACCAAAAGTGCAGAAAGGCGCTGAAAACTAATTTAACCCCTTAAGGACCCGGCGTTTTTTTTTGGTGACACGTTCATTTTTCCCTCCTCGCCTTCTGAAAGCCATAACTTCTTTATTTTTCCACCTACATAGACACATGAGGGCTTTTACTTTGCGGGACAAGATGTACTTTCTAATGGTGTTATTCACTATACTATAGAATATACTGGGAAACCGCAAAAAAATTCCAAGTGGGACAAATTGTGAAAAAAAAAAGTATTTTCGCCATGTTTGCGGGGGTTTTGCGTTTACGGCGTTCAATCTTCGGTAAATATAATGTGTTATTTGTATTCTTCAGGTTTTTACGCATCCGTCAATACCAAACATGTAGGGTTTCCGTTTATGTTTTGGGTACAGTAAAAAAATTCCAAACTTTTTCTATTTTTTGAAATTTGCGCCACGGCGCCATTTTGTGCGACCAATAACTTTTTTGTACTAACACCTATGGACGTCAGTGAGGGGGCATTTTTTTGCGGGCTGAAGTGTACTTTTTATCGCTAGCAGTTTGGAATGCATGCGACTTTTTTGATCATTTTTATTCCATTTTTTGAGTGACGTAAAATGACCAAAAAACGCAATTTTGGCGTTTGGAATTTTTTTTCTTCTACGGTGTTCAGCGTACGGGATAAATGATGTTATATTTTTATAGATCGGACTTTTTCGGACGTGGCGATACCAAATATGTGTAACTTTTTTATTATTTTAATGATTTTATTTGTAAAATGGGGAAAGGGGGGTGATTTGAACTTTTAATACTTTTTTTTTTTTGTACTTTAAAACTTTATTTTTTTTTTTTTTTTAATGTAACATTGAGGCCACCTGTGGTACTTGACCACTAGGTGGCGCGATTGTTAATACAACCTAATGCATTGCATAGGCAATGCATTAGGGTGTACAAAGATGGCGGTTCCCCCACTTCCTGTCTGCGGACGGAAGTGGGCAAACCAGCCAGGGTAAGTGACGGGAGCCTTCCCAAGGCTCCCCACCACAATGCCCGGTGATCGGATCGGCGCAGCATAGCTGCGCTTATGCCGATCACCGCACTGATCGGTGCGCGGCACCGATCGGCGTTAATTCAGACGCCGCGGCCATCTTTGCCACGGCGCCTGATGAGTAAAACAGCGCCAGCGGGCAGAGCCACCCGCCGACGCTGTTACTGCCGGGTGTTAGCGGCGATTTGCTGCTAACACCCGGCGGCTGTGTGGGGGGGTCGCGGAGCGATCCCCCTGCAAAGCCCCTTAGTGGCCTTGGGACGTACTCATACGCCCAAGGTCGTTAAGGGGTTAATAGTATGTCAAACGCCATGGCGAACTAAAACATTTACTCGAACGAACAATGTTCGGTTCGGTTCGCATTCGAGAAAATCGTGATGCTCGACTTCAACTTACTGTAACTTTAACGGTTCGGTTAACACTAGTCCTGAACACATTGGTAAATATCCTTAACAGCAGACACTAGAGCTGTGGTCCCAACTTTCTTTGGTGGTGGCTGGGGCAAGGTTATGGACAGGCGGGGGGTGGAGGTTTACAATCACGTGCATTAAAAAAATAAAATAAAAAAAAATAAAGTGCATACTGTGGTCACTTAATGGTGTTTGAGAATTTAACTATAATCCTGCTCCCATATACGAGAATACAACTGCTATAATACTGCTCCTATATACAAGAATATAACTACTATAATACTGCTCCTATGTACAAGAATATAACTACTACTGCCCCTATGTATAAGAATATAACTATTATAATACTGCCCCTATGTATAAGAGGAAACAAATATCCATAAAACAATAATTTTTATTCAAAGAAAAAAATAAATATAAAAATAATACAATATCTTAAAAATACAGAAAATGGGGAAGAAACTGTATCAAAAGGGCAATGTACACAATACAAAAATAGTGATAAAAATCAATATTAACATGATCCAGATAAATGTAAGGTATAGAGAAAATCCAACAAAAAAGTGTAATAATGTATACAGATATAAAATATACTGCATATGTTAGGTAAACATATAGGGAACATATATAAAGTGCACGTGCAATAAATAGTAAATCCCTAATAGTCAATCATTAGAATTACATGATAAATATATATCAATCAAGAGGACATGATAAATGGAAGCAAAACAATAATAATAGTGTAGCAATATTACCAAATATTACACTATAATATTGCTACACTATTATTATTGTTTTCTTCCATTTAGCAATCTAACAAACTTGCAGACTATCAGTGTTTTACTGCCAGGGGACTTGGTAAAGGTAAACTTGCTGCTAATTGGTTAAAACTGATTTTAAATGTTAAAGGGGTTGTCTCACTACAAGGATTGCTTTTTATGTTAAAGATCTTGCAAAAGCAAGTCAGTTTGCAATATATGTCCATTAACAATATTCTACCTATTTTGAGATAACCCCTTTTGTATGGGCTGCATCAGCTCCTCAGGTCGCTATAGCTACTGAACTGTTTGATCTCTCCTGATAGGCTGCCAGCGCTGGTCACTATAGGTACAGACCTGGCTTCTACTTCAGCCTAGTAGATGCCAGTAAACACACCCCTGAATTCAAAATTAAACCAAGAAAACAGGACTGAGGTAAGATGAATCAATGTAGAAAGACAACACCTTTAACTCGCTGCTGATTGGTTAAAAGCTGCTTTTATTTAAAAAGGCAAAATATTAGTATTTACATATTAACATATTTTAACCGTATTAACCATTAACATATTTTTATATAGGAATTGTTTACTCACTCTCCTGTGAACGTAGTTTTCTCAACATTTTATGATACCTATCAGAAACATAATAACAACCACAAGTCAAACTAGCGAATACTGCTTCATATCACATTTCCTAAATGAGTCCTGCTACATGAAAGTCACTACTCAAAAAAAAAATAAATAAATAAAGGGAACACTTAAATAACACAATGTAACTCCAAGTCAATCACACTTCTGTAAAATCAACCTGTCCACTTATGAATCAACACTGATTGTGAATCAATTTATTCTGCTCTTGTGCAACAGACAACAGATAGAAATAATAGGCAATTAGCAAGACAACCCCTGTAAAGGAGTGGTTCTGCAGGTGATGACCACAGACCACTTCTCTTTTCTCTTCCTTTTTGGCTGTTGTTTTGGTCACTTCTGCATTTTGTCATTGCTCTCACCTCTAGAGAAAAAGGAGGAAGTGTCTACATCCCACAGAAGTTACTCAGGTAGTGCAACTCATCCAGGATGGCACATCAATGCGAGCTGTGGTCAAGAAGGTTAGCTGTGTATATGTCAGCACAGTGTCTAGAGCTGGTTTCAGATACAGGAGACAGCCAGTACACCAGGAGATGTGGAGGGGGCCATAAGAGAGCAACAACCCAGCAGCAGGACCGCTACCTCCTCCTTTGTGCAAGGAGGAACCAGAGCCCTGCAAAATGACGTCTAGCAGGCGCCTAATATCCATATGTCAGCTCAAACTGTGAGAAACAGACTCCTTGAGGTTGGTATGAGGGCCTGACATCCACAAGTCAGTGTTGAGCTTACCGCCCAACAATGTGCAGGGCGATTGGAATTTGCCAGAGAACATGATGATTAGCAGATTTGACATTGGTGCCCTGTGCTCTCCATGGATGAGAACAAGTTCACACTGAGCACATGTGACAGAGTCTAGAGACGCTTTGAAGAACGTTCTGCTACCTGCAACATCCTCCAGCATGACTGGTTTGGCAGTGGGTCAGTAATGATGTGGGGAATCAGTTCTTTGGAGGGCCCCACCGCCCTCCATGTGCTAGCCTGAGGTGCCCTGACTACCATTAGGTACTGGGATGAGATCCTTAGACCCTTTGTGAGTCCATATGCAAGTGCAGTGGGCCCTGGATTCCTTCATGACAATGCTAGACCTAATGTGGCTGAAGTGTGTCAGCAGTTCCTGCATGATGAAAGCATTGATGGTATGGACTGGTCTGCCTGTTCCCCAGACCTGAGTCCAATTGAGCACATCTGGGACATCATGTCTGGTTCCATCCACCAACGCCACGTTGCACAGACTGTCCAGGTGTTGACTTATGCTTTAATCCAGGTCTGGGAGGAGATCCCTCAGGAAAACATCTGCTGCCTCAGGACCATGCCTAGGCATTGTAGAGATATCATACAGGCACGTGGAGGCCACACACAGTACTGAGCTTTCCTTGTATTGAGGCATTTCCACTGAAGTTGAATTAGCCTGAAATTTGATTTTACACTTTGATTTTAAATATCATTCCAAATCCTGACCTACATGGGATACTAATTTTTATTTTCACAGATGATTTTTATGTTTTATTGTCCTCAACACATTCCACTATGTAATAAATAAAGGATTGCATTTCATTCATTGAGATCTAGGACATTTTTTTTTCTTTTTTGAGATATATAACAGATATCGGGTGCAAGCAGAAATGTCCACGTCACAGACAAAATCAATAAAAAAAGGAAACCCGCTGCACTCACAGAAATTTTTTTCAAAAAAAAAGATAGTGCTTTATTCCATGTCATGCCATGACATGGAATAAAGCACTATCTTGTTTTTTGGAAAGAAATTTCTGTGAGTGCAGCGGGTTTTCCTATATATATCGTTGAAACAAGAAGTTTACATACACTATATAAAAAAGACACATATGCATGTTTTTCTCAATTTCTTACATGAAATCAGAATGAACCTTTAAAACCGTTTTAGGTCAATTTGGATTACCAAAATTATTTATATTTGCCAAATGACAGAATGGGAGAGTGAGGATGTTTTAAGACATTTATATTAATTTCTGAAAAGTCAAAAATTTATATACACTATGATTAATAAGCCTTTAAACACTTTTAGCCCATATGATGATGCCATGTCTTTGGAAGCTTCTGGCTTATTGGCAATATCTGAGTTAATTAGAGAGACACTGCTTCTGTGTGTAACATCATGGGAAAGTCTAAAGAAATCAGCCAAGATATCATTAAGATAATTGTAGACTTACGCAAGTCTGGTTCATCCTTGGTTGAAATTTGCAGATACTTGAGGATGCCTCGTTCATCTATACAAACAATTATATACAAACAAGATGGGAATGTCCAGCCATCATACCGCTAAGGAAGAAGATGGGTTCTGTGTTTCAGAGATGAACGTGCTTTGGTCCAACATGTGCATGTCAACCCAAGAACAAATGCAAAAGACACTGTGGAATTTTTTAAGATTCTGTCATTATCACAGTGAAACGAGTACTGTATCAGCATGGATTGAAAGGCCATTCTGCCAGGAAGAAGCCATTACTCCAAAAGAAACATAAAAGCCAGATTAATGTTTGCAAATGCACACAGGAACAGAGACCTACATTTTTAGAGACATGTCCTGGGGTCTGACGAAACTAAAATTGAATTAAATTGTTTTACCATAATGAACATCGTTACGTTTACAGGAAAAAGGGAGAAGCATGGAAGCCTAAGAACACCATCCCAAGTGTGAAAAACTTGATCATGTTATGGGGTTGTTTTGCTGCAGGAGGGACTGGTGCATGTCACAAAATAGGTGACATCATGAGGAAAAAAGATTATGTGGCAATACTGAAGCAACATCTCAAGACATCAGCCATTAAGTCAAAGCTTGGGCGGAAATGGGTCTTCCAAATGGACAATGACCCAAAGCATACTGCCAAATGGGTTACAAAGTGGCTTAAGGATAACCAAGTCAATGTTTTGGAGTGGCCATCACAAAGCCCTGATCTCAGTCCTATTGAAAATTTATGGGCAAAGCTAAAAAGACAAGTGCAAGCAAGGTAACCTACAAACATGGCTCAGTTACACCAGTTCTGTCAGGAGTAATGGGCCAAAATTCCTACCAACTATTGTGAGAAGCTTGTGAAAGGATATCCCAAACGTTTGACCCAAGTCATACAGTTTAAGAGCAATGCTACCAAATACTAATGAGATGTATGTAAACTTTTGACTTTGCAGAAAGTAATAAAAAATGCCTTAAAAATTCTCTCTCTCTCATTATTCTGGCATTTGACAAAAATAAATAATTTTGGTAATCCTAATTGATCTAAAACAGGTAAGGTTTATTCTGATTTCATGTCATATATAGAGAAAAACATGCATATGTGTCTTTTTATGTAGTGTATGTAAACTTCTGGTTTCAACTGTATGTGCCCATAACAATTTTACAATTACAAAGCCAAACTCCCGTTGGTTGGCAATAGGTTAAGTCATAGACCCAAAAATATATAGAAAGTACCGCTGTAGCACAAATAATACACACATTTTGGCACCAATTGTTTTTTAAACATAACCTTTATTTTTTAATGTAAAAAAGGACTTCAATAAAGTTTACAAACCCAAGTGTTTGTGGCGTACTGAATATTACTTTTTATACTTTATTTTATATCCGCAAAGTGCTATTCTGTTATGGCTATGGCTACACTGCATGGGACAAAAAAAGGCTGAAAGCGGCTGTTTTTTTTCTGATGCAGGACTGTGGTTTTCGTCACTTTTTTTGCAAAAAATGCGGTCACTTCTGGTTCTTTTGACATCGCCCAAACAATTGTATGAGAAGACGCCAAGAAAACTAAAAGTTCTGGCGTATTATACAACATATTGTATAATACACCAGCAGCGAAAGATGATTGTAGAAAAGAAGAGCTGTGAGACTACAGGTTGTATTTTCTTTTATAGTGTATGGGGCTTCAGGAATGATTGTATTTTCGGCGTTTTTAAAATTCAAAAAGCGTTGAAAATACGATCGTAGAGCTATGCAGTGGAGACATAGCCTTAAAGTTGCATACATTAAATAACTGTGATCTAATGTTACTCTGCACTATATTCATAACAACAAAGCCATCCTATAGTTGTAACATTTGCAACTTTGTTGATGTGAAAGTTTCCAACTAACAATAAAGGTACAGTGCTAGGAATGGGATGCTACATAATGATATTCAGCATATTGGTGTAACGGGTTGCGCCGCGGTCCGGGCCACGAACCGCGGTCGCATCCGCGTTCCCCATGACAGGTCCCCGGCGGGGACGGGTGGCGCCGCGGGCCGCACCCTTCCCCTCCACTCACCTGGCCTCGCTCCCGTCCGGTCCTTGTCCCCTGCCGGCCGGAATGCGCATGCGCGCTCGTCCATGTGAATTTAAAGGGGCAGTGCGCCGGTAATTGGGTAATTGCCGGGCGCTGTTCCTATATAGGTTTTGCATCCACGTCAATTCCCTGCTGGATCTATGTTGCCCCGAGCCTTAGAGAAAGCGTTCCTAAAGTATATTCTTGCCTCACCGTGTACCAGACCTCTTGCTACGTTTCCCGACTCCGAACCTCTGCCGCCTGCCCTGACCTTCTTGCCTGTCCACGACCACGAACCATTGCCGCCTGCCCCGACCTTCTGCCCGCCCACGACTACGATTCTGTACCTTGCTGCACCTCGGCTGCCATCGCAAGCAAGTCACGTAAGGGGGGGCGACCTGGTAGCCTCACGCCGCAGCAAGTCCATCCCGCTTTGCGGCGGGCTCTGGTGAAAACCGGGGGCTACTTAGATTCCGTTCCCTGGCGTGGCTTAGCTATCATCGCTTGCCGTCACAATTGGCTTAGTATTCAAATATGTTGCTGCCAAGAACCGATGCTGCAGTCGACCAGATGAAACACCACTAGTAGTGGCTTTTTAGGCTTGGTTCACATATGTGTTTAAGGTTCAGTTCAGAATATCCGTTGCATGTTCTGTCTGTGCTATTTTTGCCGTCTAAACTTCAGAACCATTGCAATTAATAGGGTCCATCGGGCGCTGTGGGTGTCCCTTGTGAAACAGATTCCTAGGTGTCTGTTTTCAGCTCTGCACTGGAGGTTAGGCAGGACACTCGTTGAATCCTCTGACAGTCTACTTCATGGACCAAGACACATACAGACAAGATGCACAGAAAACATCCAGTATTCCAAATGGGATAGAAGGTTTGACTGTCCTTAAAACATTTCTGTTTGAAGCTGGCTCTATGCTGTTCTCTATGCTTGGCCAACCTAATACAGTCTGCTATAAACTTTGTCAGTAGTCATTTTAGAATATTCAAGGTGCTATTCACATTTTATTGTTTAAGCTATTGATCCTAAACTGTTTCTCTCATAAGTGTAACACCCGGAGTAGTGGATACTCTGGACCACCGCAAGTGGTGATAACGGCCACGCCAGAGAGTGAAGTCTAAGCAGGTCCCGGTGTTCTCCAGAGCCCGCCGCAAGGCAGGATGGACTTGCTGCAGCTGGAGTCCTGACAGGTCACTACCCCTGACGCGACTAGTTTGCTGTGGCAGCCGAGGTGCGGCGAAGTACCCAAATGTGTGACGTAACTCGAAGTCGTGGACAGGCAAACAGGTCAGGGCAGGCGGCGAAGGTTCGTGGTCAGGAAACGTAGCACAGAGTTGGTACACGACAAGATAAGAACGCACTTCCAAACATGCTTTCTCTAATGGCATAAGGCACCAAAGATCTCGCGGGGAAGTGCAAGAGGTGTTACCAATATATAGGGTCAGCGGCCGGCAATCAACCACTTACGGGCGCGCTGGCCCTTTAAATTTGACAGAACTGGCGCACGCACGCCATAAGGAGCGGGGACGCGCGTGTCAGCCGGCAGGAGACCACGGGGAAGCAGGAGTAAGACCTACTACCTGATAGACTAGAAGGGATTTAGTCTAGAGGAAAGATGATAGGAACTTGCCCAAAACATTGAAGCCCAAGAGTAAATTTGCAGTTTCCGCAGTCATCTGACTATAAAGAAGAAGGGCCATAAGCAAGGGAGTACTGTAATGACTCAATTACCTTTGTGCAACGTACTATAGCACGCCGGGTCTTTGGTCCATAGGCTTTCTCTCCCGCCTGCTTTAGTCTCCTCCTTAGGGCACATGCTGGATCTAGCTGATTTAAAGAACCAGTTTGCATCACTCAGCTTTCCCAAGACCAATCTCTAGCCTTCTTAAAGGACAACACCTCCTTCCTTACTTGCCAGTTTGTTAGTATGCATAAAAGTGTAGAGGTTGTTAAAGGCTGAAAACTAGAGGACTCTTTAGACCACTTCTGGGCATGGTTTTATGCAAAAGTTCTTAGCTGACCTAGAGAATACACTACCTGTCTCTGGTGAGCGTCACACTTCCTAAGATATGTCCCATTGATGGCAATTCCTTTCCACCCTGCTGCAGTTGCCAGAGAACTCAGTGTATACCAATATACTGTAGAGAAGTGTTTATTCAAGGGTATATCATCTCTCTTGAGAAACTTCACATGGACCTGCATAAAGTTTCTGCTTGATATAATGACTCACCAGTCAAGAGGTGGATCCACTGGACTGCACACAAGTTTTGGCGTAAAATACACCGAGGAGCAGAGTCTAAGGAGCCTACCAATTATTACCTCGACCCCGGCAAGGGGGCTTGGACTCTGCTGCAGAGAATTCACAGGTAACCATAACCACATAACCCTTGATCATTACCAGAGAATCAGGCTACAAGTTTAGGTAGGCAGAGTTCTTTAAGTGCCACTAGATGAACAGCAATTAACTAGCAGCAGATATGTATTGTGCACTGGCCCTTTAAGGCTAAACGGACCAGCGTGCATCAACCAGACATCTACACAGAATGGGCAATGAAACAAATGTAACTGAGAAGCTGTCAGTCTCACAGCGCTGTGCAGTGGCAGACGGCTACACAGCCCCTCTTTTTTAGAGCCAGACAATTAAGAAACGTGTGGATGAGTTCTGGAAAATTGTTGTTACCTGCTCGTTCCCATGATCTCTCCTCGGGGGAAAAGCCTTTTTAATCTATTCATGAAAAATGGCTTGCTCCTCACTTGCTTGGAGTTCAGAAAGCCTTTAACTTAATAGACATTTTTAGAAATGGCCTCAGCAGATGGGGATACAAGTTTTTGGTTAAGGAATAAAGGAAATGATTGGGAATGCATGAGGAGGGGGGTAACGGAGTTTGTAACAAACCAGGTTCATCTGGTGGATCACATCAAACAGACCAAAGAAGCGAGGAGTTAGCTTGTATTAAGGGTCTTTCAGGCAGATATATTTTGAGGAAAGCCAAACCTTATCTCCCAAATAGAAAACTGGTGGAATTCTGTGTTTCTTGTCTGTTTGCATATTGCTCCGGAATGTGGTTTGCAACAGTAACTTACAAGTCTCTAAGCAGAAGAGAAGTCTAAATTCTTCTGCACGCCAGAACCGAGATGTAAACTGGACAATATGCAGAGGCATTCCATGTAGTCAGCAGTTTCAGAAAGTGTGTGGCTAGCTGGGATGCAGGGGGTAAACTGGATAATGGGACAAGATCTGAGAAAGTCTATTGCGAAATGGATCCACGAGGTTCCAGGCACTTACAGGGTTTGCAGAGAGCATGCAGGTTTCTAATGGGAGACCTTGTTGTGTGCACAGATTGGACAAGCAGCCACAAAATCCTTGACATTTTGCGAAAAGGGAATGCCACCAATGATGCTTGGAAATCACGTAGAAAGATTTAAGGACCCCCAAATGACCAGCCAATTTGGAAGAGTGACCCCAAAATAGAATATGCTTCCTTAGGGTTCAACAGACGAACGTGTTCCCAGGAGGAACCTATCTAAGACATATAGAAGCTGCAGTGCTCAGATCATCAGGGTCTATGCAATGTTGTGGCCCAGTAACTTGGTCTGTGACCAGAGCCGTCTTAACAGCATTATGGGCCCCTGGGCAGAGTTGTGCATTGGGCCCCCCATCCAACAAAATCATTCACAGGTATAAATATACACATTATAACCTACAACACCGCAATATAGAGACCACATAGTGGTCAGACACCAGCTCAGGTATTACCTACAACACCGCCATATAGAGACCACATAGTGGTCCGACACCAGCTCAGGTACATCCTACAACACCGCCATATAAAGACCACATAGTGGTCCGACACCAGCTCAGGTACATCCTACAACACCGCCATATAGAGACCACATAGTGGTCAGACACCAGCTCAGGTATAACCTACAACACTGCCGTATAGAGACCACAGAGTGGTCGGACACCAGCTCAGGTATAACCTACAATACTGCCATATAGAGACCACATAGAGGTCAGACACCAGCTCAGATATAACCTACAACACCTCCATATAGAGACCACATAGAGGTCAGACACCAGCTCAGGTATAACCTACAACACCACCATATAGAGACCACATAGAGGTCAGACACCAGCTCAGGTATAACCTACAACACCGCCATATAGAGACCACATAGAGGTCAGACACCAGCTCAGGTATAACCTACAACACCACCATATAGAGACTACATAGAGGTCAGACACCAGCTCAGGTATAACCTACAACACCACCATATAGAGACCACATAGTGATCAGACACCAGCTCAGGAATAACCTACAACACGCCATGCATAGACTACAGAGCAGTCAGACACCAGCTCAGGTCACCTCACATGATAGTGACTACAGCACTGATTCAACACAGAAGAGAAATAACGTCACTTGAGACGTCATCTCTGATCAGTTGTTCTCTGAATCGTTCTTTGCCTTTTTTTCTCCATCCGGCCCATACCATATGATGACTTCTCCCAGCCGCAACTCGTCCTTGCAGAATGTAACGCACAAACTTAGACCTCATTTTTCCAGCACTTACCTACCAATTCCTACCTCTGTTATGGGTGCCTCCCATTAAGTAAGTAGGTAGTAATGTTGCCCACCATTAAGTAGGTAGGTATCTAGACCCAGTAGGTAGGTATATAGATCCGAAATTAAGTAGGTATACAGCTCCCTGTAGGTAGATATGCTGCCCCCTGTAGGAAGATATACAGCCCCCTGTAGGTACAATGAGATATACTGCTCCCTGTAGCTAGGTATACAGCCCACTGTAGGTAGATGTGCTACCCCCTGCATATACAGCCCCCTGTAGGTTATAGGCCCCCTGGAGGTTATAGGCCCCTGTATATAAGCCCCTGTAAGTTATAGGCCCCCTGTATATAGGTCTTGTAGGTTATAGCCCTCTGTAGGTTATAGGTTTCCTGTATATAGCCCCCTGTATATAGGTCCTTGTAGGTTATAGCATAGCCCCATGTATATAACCCCTGTAGGTTATATAGCCCCTTGTAGGTTATAGCCCACTATATAGCTCCCTGTATATGGCCCCTGTGGTTTATAGCCTCCTGTACATAGCCCCCTGTGTATGGCCCCTGTAGGTTATAGCCCCCTGTATATGCTCCCCTATAGGTTATAGCCCCCTATATGTTTCAGCCCCCTGTATATGCCCCGCTCTATGTTTTAGTCCCACGTATATGCCCCCTTTATGTTTTAGCCTCTGCTATGCCTCCTGTATATGCCCCCCGGTGTGTTTTAGGACCCTGTATATTTTAGCAAACTCTGGGCTTCTTTGTGAAAATATAGATGAAAGCCACCAGGGTTAAAAAGTGTGGGATGTATTACTGATCGTAGTTTACAAAACTGTAGAATTGTTGAATGGCACAAGACCAGGACAGCACGGCTGACTGATTGGGGTTAACACATGGATCTAGAGAAGCAGATGACATAACCTAGGAATCACAAGCTGGTGCTTTCAAAGAGACATTTTTCTTGCTTGGCATATTGGTTCTAAGACAAGAGAGCGTTAGAGGGCTGTCGTTGACAAATTCTTGGAAGATGGTCAAAACATTGCATAAGCCAAAAGGCATGACTAAGTATTCACAGTGCCTATTGAATATTGTCTTCCAGAATATATGCCCCTCTGAGATCAAGCTTAGTAAAGTTTTTAGTCCCCTGAATTTTTACCTAACAGTTCAGAGATCAAGGGTTCCTGTTCTTGACATGATCTTATTCAAACAATCTGTAATCAATACAGGGTCTTTTCAGCGAAGAGGAAGCCAGCTCCAGCAGGTGAAGATGACTTAGGAATGAGCCCCTTTTCAAATTCTCCTTGATGTATGCCAACACAGCCTCAGATACAGACAGGTAGATACAAAGGGTATACTGTATCCCGAGGGAGAGTGGTACCATGAAGCAGGTCTATTGAATAAGCATATGAGGTGGTAGAATCTCAACCTGCTTCTTAAAGAAGACTTTCTTTAAGGCTTTATGTAGTGCTGGAAGCCCGAAAAAGGTATGAACAGCAGACAGACAGGCCAGAGGCATGACATTAATCACCCTAACAAATTACTTTTCCATTGAGTGGATGTGGTTAGAGCTTGCCCAGGTTCTCCAAATGTTCAGAACATTGCCAGGAAATCTTTTAATTTAGAAGTCCACAGGAACCCCTTTCTCTCATAGGGAAGTAACCCAGGCAAGAGCCTCACCAGACAGCAGGGAAATAATTAATACAATCTTGGCTCTTTCTTAGCAGAACTGGTATGTCAGGACCTCAAAATGAATCAAGCACTAATTCAGGAACCCACAACAGACCTCGAGATTCTCATCGTAGCGAGGCAGCAGTGGCAGGTCTAAACTGGGGTTGCTCATTGCAACAGGAGGAGGATTTGCTGGAAGCTGTGCAGCGATGTTTTGCAGCATCTGAAAAAGTTGTCTCTGGCAGGTACCTTGACGGGACAGTTCAGCAGCCAGTTCTTGGGCTTTGAGCAGAGGTGTGTCAACGGGATCCATGGCAAGATCATACTGTAAGGACTCGCCAGTCAGGAAAAGGGTCCATTTGGCCTTTTGGTATAAACCTCACCAATTAACTGTGTCTAAGGAACCCCCTAATATCCACCCTCAAATCTGGCAAAGGGGCTAGGACCCCACAACAGGGAACTCCAAGATCACTGTCCACAATGTGGTCACCCGCGGTGGCAGCTGACATGCTGATAGGTACCGGAGAATCAAGCTTGATGTGCAGTCAGACAGCACAGTTCAGAGCAGGCAAAGTTCTTTAAATAGCACTAGGTAGGCAGCAATTGGCTAGCAGCAGAGAAGTACTGTAAGGTTAAAAGGACCAGCATGCAGCAATGAGACATCTACAAAGAACATGGTGGGAAATTAAACAACTGAAGCTGAGAAGGTCTCAGTCACACATAGAAGTGCAGCGGCAGATGGAATAAGGACGCAGGCACAAACTACATGGCGGTTCACGAAACTTGGTTTGTTAACAATGACTCTTAAGTTGTAAGCTCAGGCTTTTTTTTGCCTCAAGTCCTGCTTTTGCACTACTATGGTCCTCCATCACCTGCGTCCTAAAAGTCCTTTTGTCTTGGAGGTTGATGCTGCTGGAGTCAGAGCAATTCTTTCCTTACATTTAAGAAAAGAAAAAAAGTATCTACCATGAGACTTTTTTTCTCAAAAATGTCTCTACTGCTACAAAGAATTACTCTGTTAGTATAAAAAAAAAATAGCCTCTGGGGTCAAATGTTTAGTTCTGGTTTGCCTAATTTTTTTTTTGTATCTAAATATTGTTTTTTATTTTTCATACATTTTTATGAAACTCCTTTAGTCATTGATATCAGTGAGGGTTATTTAGCATGCCAATCCTAATGGGCCCAATTCTCAGCTATGCCAATTATCATTTATGTGTTAAGTAGGAATATATAAAAGCTTAAAACTGTTAACAAGGACCAGTACCACAGTGTGAAACACAAAAGCGTGTTGGTCATGTTTTTATAACATTTTAAAGGCCGCAATAAAAGAACTGAAATTTTAGAACTGAAACTTTTTTGACTCTTCAGAGATTTTCTGTAATCATTAGGGCAACAAGGCAAAACTATCAGAGCATCAAAGTGACTGCTGGTGCATGAGACTAGTAGTGTAGATTTCTTTTTTTTTAAGGTGTATAGAGTTCCTTTCTAGAAATTGAAAGGTGGTGGCAGTATGTGTGTTGTTGGGGGTCTGGACCATCTGGGGTACGTGTGATGCTCGTAGTGTAGACGGAACGAGAGTTGAGTGTGAGCTGTTGTTGAGTAGCGTATCCCTGGTTGCCCCCAAGTTGAGCAGAAGGAGGTAGGGCCTGAGTTGTGTGTCAGAGACAGACATAGCCCCAGAGACCTAATTCTGTCTCTTTTATTGTGTGCTCATTAGCCCTTGATATTCCCTTCTAGTACCCCCGTTCCATGACAGTTAGTGATTGTGAGTTACTGGTTGAGATGCTTTGGCTTGGAAATCAATGTCTTTTTTTATGTGGTATCAAATTACAAAATAACCATCTAAATCAATCACAAGATTTTTTAGTATCTCCAGGTTTGTCACAAACTTAGCCCATACCAGGCATGTGATACCCTTTTCTTCTTTCATCTTTAACTTGTTCAATGGCTCTAATTTATTTCCTGAGAATCTGGCATAAGTCATTGACCCAGCCTTTGATTTTGCCTACCCAGGGTTTATCCTGAGAGACCATCTGGAGTGTTCCAAAATACAAAAGCCATCACATGGTACTGTACCCATTGTGCCCTTCTTAAGTATTGAAAATTGTCTTCAAATTATTTCTATTTTTTATGCACGTTCAAATTGTAAAAGCCATGCAGATTCAGCTGATGAGATAATGAGCCCCTTTGATGTAGCCCAATAGCTCAGAGAGCAACAGGAGAAGATATCTATTTTACAGTGATTTCATTTAATCTTTGGTAGGCAGACATCACCTTGACCTTTGATTAGAAAAGCAAATATACTTTATCCTTTGGGGGTGTAGGACCTGGAAACAGCAGACTGGTGCAGTGATATGGGGTGTCTCTGCTTATTTCTTGGAAAAAAACATCTGCAAAGCCTTGTGGTTGAGGTGTAAGCCCAGCCAAAAGAAATATTGTGTAGAGCAAGAGTAGATGGATATGATTCAGATCAGGCAGTCAGTGACATAAATGGGATGGACCCAGGTAGGTGATCTGATCAGACAACCATTACATGTGTGAGAAATTTAATCTAAGTTATGGTAACACCAAAAGCATTGATCTGCTGGAACCAAGTGAGTAATCTTTAGTATGCAGGATTCCCACTGAAAAATGAACTCAGACTTTGCAGTGACTAATGTGATCACAATGTGATTGGTAATATTTTGACAAATGTAAGATGTAGTGGTTCCTGAAGTTTCTTGAGTTTCTTGATAAGGAAGTCAATGAAGTTCTCCACTCTTCAGAGTCCACTAAAGGTAGAATTTGTGAAGGGATACAGAGTACCGGGAATATATAATTTGTTGGGAAATGGAAGTGACAGGCCTATGGTTATCTCCCCACTCTCATCTGGGCCTTGGAGTTGCTTGGTGTAAAATAAGCCTACTCATAAGTGATATAAGGTTAAGTGCTAAATTTATCAAACAGCATAAGCCAATGTGATTTAGGCACATTTTAGACGTTTATTCTATGTAGGCACAGAGGTCCTTCAACATACACATGAATTGGTTCCAGCCAACAATTGTACTGTATGTTGAAACCATCACTTTATGCCAACACACTGCAAAATAAGGATTAACGAAAATGCAATAAGTAATACAGATAGAGCAATTCCTTAAATATAACAGCCAGAAAGAGCTTCTGGAATTTGCTTCTTCTTTAAGTATTGGAGATTCTTTGGGTCATGTACTTTATACACAATGTGCCAGAAAAAAAAGAAAATGGGAACCTCCTCACCTGGTTCCAGCATGAGCCATTCACCCTAGCATATGTAGAGAGCTATATAAGTAGTACCACACTATACTGGTCTAGATGGCACTGTAAAGTACAAATCTTATCCTTTTATCTGTACTTCTTGCGATTACAATCTCCTCCAAATTAAGTATATTTTTAAATATATATAAATATTATAATATATATATATATATTAAAAATATATTATATATATATTATATATATATATATATAATATATATATATATGCTGTAAAAAGCTGGGATCCCAAAGAAATAATATCCAGTCTTGTTGATGGATAATATATCTGTGCTTAATACAAGGAAGTACAGAGTTTTACACCATTTGATACGTAAGCATATGTTATTATGTTATTTGATCATTGTTTAATTGGCATTTGGGGGAAGCACGTTTTATAAGGAAATCACAGTATAAGTTCATATATGGTGATATACATCACTCCTTCATTTCTGCATGCGTTGCATAATATTGCACAGTCTCAGCAAAAACAACTCCTTAAATGGTGTTGTTTGTCCGGTTAAATGCATCTAACTTGGGTGTTGGTCCTGAATGTACCCTGCGCCATCTTTGTCTGCTGTGCTGCATTAGCTGGTTCATCTGTAAGCCATGATGTCTTTAGTCTCTTTCAGAACAAGTACATCCTGAAGGTAGTTTCCTTGCATAAGCTATGCATTCCAAGCGTATAGTATCTGAATTAAACTGGTCAAGTGTAATAGAGATAGAGAATGGTTTATGCAAACAGTATATAGACAATTTATAGATATTATCAATGGATCTAAACGGCATTAACAGAGTTTAATGTTTTGTAATTTATCATGCACCTGACACTACTAGACTACAAAGCAGTGCATACAATTTACTAATACAGATGTTTTTCAAGTAAAATGTTTATGATAATTGCCTGGATCGTCAAGTAAATCACATGTTCTGCAGATCAGCAGTGTCTATGACATTGTATGTTAACCCCATACCGCCACAGCCAATTTTGACCCTCCTGGTAGAGCCCCATTTTTTTAAATCTGACATGTATCACTTTATGTGGGAATAACTTTTTGATAATTTTACATATACATGGGATTCAGAGATTGTTTTATCATGAAACATTGTAAAAAAAAATATCAAAATGTCGTGAAAACATTGAAAAATGTGCCATTTTTAAAAGTTCACAAGTTTCTGCGTGTAAGAAATAGATAGATAGTTATTTCGCTCAATATAGTTTATAACTAGCATTTACCGTATGTCTACCAGAGGTTGGCATCATTTTTTTTAAATGTCTTTTTATTTGTTTACAACATTAGGTGGCTTATCAATTTAGTAGTAATTTTTCGCATTTTTAAGACCGTATGCAACATAGATTTTTTTTTAGGGATCAGTCCAGTTCTGACGTGGCTTTAAGGGGCCTGTATGTTAGATATCCCCATAAATGACTCCATGTAAGAAACTACACCCCGTAAAGTATAAAAAGCAGCATTTAGAAAGTTTATTAACTCATTTTGTGTTTCACAGAAATTAAAGCAGAGTGGATGTGAAAATTCAAAATTTCACTTTTTTGCAGATTTTTAATTTTTTTCCATTATTCACTGGAACATAGTAGATGTAACCAGGGAAATGCAACTCAACATCGATTCCCCCAATTCTGCTGTTTTTAGAGATATCCCATATGTGGCCTCAGTGCACTATTGGGCTTAACCATCAGCCTCAGAATAGGAGGAGCACCTACTGGACTTTGGGATCTCATTTTTATTACAATTGTCTTTAGGCGCCATTACAGGTTTTCAGACACCTTAAGGTGCTAATGCTTAATAAACTCCCCTGTACAGGGGCGTAGCTATATGGCGTGCAGAGGTAGTAGTCGCTACCGGGCCCTATAGCCTGAGGGGGCCCCAAAACTCTTCTGCTACAGCATTGTCAATGGAACTTAGTAACTGAGGGGCCCCATTTCACTATTTGCACTAGGGCCCAGAAGCTGCAAGTTACGCCTCTGCCCCTGTACACTACACTCCTTAAGGAATATATCCAGGGGTGTAGTGAGTATATTGACCCCACATGTGCTTCATACATTTTTGTTAGTGTTAGGGTGTAAAAATTAAAAAAATATTTTTTTCCAACAATCTGCAATTTTAGCTAAAAGTGTTTCATTTTTACAAGAAATCCTGGAATAAAAGCATCCCATTGTCTAAAACAATATTTATGCATTGCTATCTTCGGATATCTTTTTAATTTTTTTATATTCATTGTGCAAGGGTTTTTTTGCGGGATGAACTGATGTTTTCATTGTTACCACTTTATACGACATTTACATGACTTTTTGATAGCTTTTTATTCCATTTTATGTTCACAATGCAGATTAAATAACATGACAGATTTATAGGGTAGGTCGTTACGTGTATGTCAGAACGCACTTACCTGGTCAGCTTCCAGTCCGCACAAAGAAAAACTGCACTTGTTGTTTCTCCTGGTTTCGGTCCACACCCAGAGATACGATGTTCTGGAGTGACAGTGCTTCAACCACTCTGGACAGAGGGAGTGTAACATGGGCCAATAGGGGGCCAAGGCACTGCACCAATCAGTTACGGGGGAGGTGTCTGGACGCTCCATTTAAACCTGCTGGAATCTCAATGCTGCGCCTTTGATATTTTCTGGCTTGTCCCAACTTAACTGTGCTTGCTAGTTTGCTGCTTTCGTTTACCTGACCTCAGCTTCTCTTCCTGATTTCGACCTGCTTTCTGATTTGTTACTTTGCTTCTATCTGTGTTATGACCTTTGGCACGTTTTCTGGTTTCTCTTTGGTTTCTGATTTGGGGCCTGGCGTTTCTGTATTGTTGCTGACTTGGACTGTCTGACTCTTCTTTCCGGACGGCCCCAGCTCTTTAGCAGTGTAGGGTCCGTCGTCCAGTTAGGGTCTGCTGCCTAGGGCAGCACGTCAAGTAGGCAGGGACAATGGGCTGGGTTCCAGTTAGGGCTCACTGTACCTCCCTTGATGTGACAGCGTACTTTATTTATATTTTATCTTTTTTGGGGCGATTGGCGTTTGTAAAGGGGAAAAGGGCAGTGTAAGTGTTTTTATTTTATTTTTGTTTTACTTTTTTTTACTCTTTCACTTTTTTTTTACTTGTTGTCCCATAGATCACTGTTACAATGCATAACAGTAAATAGCAGCACTGTTATCCTTAGTATCATGGCTGGGCATAGTGAAGTCACAGGCAACACGGAAGCCATCGACAGCTGCGATTACATTGCGGCAATGCTGATGAAGACAGAGGGAGCTCCCTCCGTCTTTCCCTTAGTTTCCGTGATCGCGATTGATTGTGGCAGCTTAAAGGGGTTTTGCCACAATCTCATTTCATACCTCCTGCATCTAGCTTTTCAGCTCTGTGTTCTCAGAAGGGGGCATGTGTGATTTTTTGAATTGTATATCATGTGACCCAGCAGGAAGACATCACCATGCCCTTCCTCTCTGTAGTCAAAGAAAGATAGGTTTATGTAAAGCACTGTGAGTAGCTGAGAGGTAAAGCTTTTGCCTCCAGGCACAAGGGTCCTAGGTTCAAATCCCTGCAGAAACCAAACCTGTGGATTTTATTTCTCTTTATCAATACACATAACTCATTGAGGTTTCTTTTTTATTTATTTGCACTGTTTGACTAATTACTAAGGAGCACAGAGGACGGGAGTAGAATGACAGTAACTAGGGTTTGAACACTCAGTAGCTGCCTGAGAGGAGAAGTGATGTCTGAGCATGTCTGACCAGGATTGAGGTGCTCTCAGCTCTGGTCGTATCCCCTGGAGATGAGCTGTAAACAACGGATAGCTAAAGGAGCAGCTAAAACAAAAACGGTGCAGAAATTGTAAAAATAATGAATGGTTAAGATGTTTGTTATTTCATTTGCAAGCCTCCCACGTCAATTTTACTTCGTGGCAAAAACCCTTTAAGGGCTAATCGCCACAGTATGGGACCAGCTATAATATACAGTTGGTTCCATGCTGGGATCGTGCGGGCCCCACTTAGGAGCCAGCCCGATGTCCAGGACATACCTGTATGTCCATTTGCGGGAAGTCACTTCCCGCTAGGACGTGCAGGTATGTCCAATGTATGGAAGGGGTGAAGGGTGGTTTCAATATACAATGCCACAGAAAAGACCATTGTTTGTTGAAAATATTGTATCCTGAGGCCATTTTAACTTGAGGGACAACTATATTAGTATTCAGTATTACTTAATATGCCCATTATGTATGCTTTGCTCAGGTCATCTAGCCTTGCATTCACATCACTGCAACAAAGAACAAAGAAGTTTGAATGTAAAAGCAGTCTATCATGCATACTACTGTTTCATTCACTGTTTCACCCTACCATCAATCTTGAACATAAACTATTCAGATGGTGAAATCCACCTTCTAGATATCACTATACACATTAAGTACCATCGCCTTCTCAACTCAATATACCACAAACCATCAGACCGAACTGCCTATGTGAGAACTGACAGCTTACACTACAAATGCACAAAACAGTCTATTATTTACAGCCAGGCTATACAATACAATCATTTTGCTCGGACACAGCAGACCTGTAAAAGCACCCCCTGGATCTTAGGACTGAATTCCTCCGACTGGGCTACAAACCTAAAGTGCCGAACAACCAAATAAGCAAAGCCATCAACAGAGACAGTCTGCTTACATACAAAGAGACACAGGATAAAGCCCAAGTGCCTCTAGTTGTCACCTGCAACCCACAGCTGGAGATCCTACGAAGGATCGCCAAGGAGCTCCAACCTATGCTACATAGGGACAACAGACTCAAAGAAATATTCCCAGTCCCCCCTCTCCTTTCCTTTCAACAACCACCAAACCTGCGGCGTATTATTGTCCGGAGTATCCTGAAGGCCCCAATAGAAAATGGCAAAACAAGTGCAAGACCTGCAGACACATCAACTCCACTGACAATGTACCTGTCCCACAGTCACAGCAAGTGCACATAATTTGGGGGACATTTTCCTGCAGGTATAGCAATGTGGTGTATCTCATAATCTGTGTGCAATGTCCCAACGGGGCCCCTCTTGGGGGTGAAACAGGGCAAGCCCCAATCGACATAACTCCACATTTTCCCCTTAAAAAAACAGCAGGACAGATCTCCCGGGGCCGCCATTTCTCCGGGGAGAAGACCACTCTATTGAAGATTTGCGGTTGTAGTTTTAAAGGGGGTTTTGCCACAGTGTGTTGACGTGGGACCCCCCAAAATGGGGTTTTCACCCTTTTCTAAATATATGTGATTACAAAAATTGCAGTCTGAGAGAGCTCAGTTTTCCTTCATCCCCTGGTTACTTAAAAGAGTCTATTAGATAGGGCCGACAAAGTGCTGGGGGGCTTGCGCAGAGAGAGCTTCTTATTGATAGACGAGCTGCAAAGTTTTTAAGGGACCGGTAGCAAAATGTTTTCTTTGTATACAGAAAAACTAGTTAGATACCTGCTTTATTCTGATGACAGCAACATGAAAAAGCTTTCAAGCTGCTGTGTAGAATAGGTTTTCCTTTTTTATATAAATCCCCAAGTTATAGTTTGCTTATTTCAGTGAACATGACACAGGAGCAAGTTTTGAGCTGGTTTTTCTGGCGTGTGCCTCTCTTCCCCTCTTTCCTCCCTGATTTGTTTACATTAATTTTGCTCTTAGCAAAAAGGCTCCCGACAGTGCGTCTACAGCTGTGTTTGTGTTTGACAATCCACTCTTGTACGTTTATTATTTCACTTTTAAATTTGGACGTCCCCGATTCCCACCCTCACTCCACTCCCACTCACCCCCCCTCTCTCACCCGAGCTTCAGACTAGCGGATTTGTTGACATTCGCCTGTACTAAGGAGAGACCTACCTAAATGGTCTCTTTGGGAAATCCCCTTTTAAGGGGGTTTTTTGCACAAGGGAAACTTTGCAATTGGGCAAATATCCTGCCGCTTCATGTCACATATCGTGAATTTTGGGGCCCCCCCACATCCCAAAGGGGCAAACGATAACAGCAAAATTTGATTTTCCCCGTCACGCCTCACACTTTAGATTTTATTGTTATTGCAGTTTATTTCTGACCCGTTTTTAAATAATTCCTACTTACATTGCAGTTTTTTTTAAATTTTTTGAAAATCCATCCGTTATAAAAAAAAACTGTGAATGTTTCAGTTTCTTATTAAAAAACATGTCTGAAGAGAGGGCGTACTCTCGAAAGCTTACCATAAAATTTTCCAGCCCCTAAAAGGGTTTTTCCGATTCTTCAAACCCCTACAACTGAAGCATTTATCATCTGATTTAGGCAACCTCCTGACAGGTTCAGTGTTCTAGACTTTTTGGGATGGCTATTAGAGTCTTCAAACCTTTTAACTGTAAATTTTTAACCAAACATTTTGGTACTTCCGGGGGTTTGCCAAAGTATGTAATTCCCCCACCCCCTTTTTAAAAACCCAAAACCCAAAAAATAATTACGGGTTCCCTTTCACGGGGAATCTCCCCCCCCAAAAATTTCCGGAAAGAATTAAAAAATTTGGGGTTTTTTTTTTAAAGGGTTTAAAAAACCCAAAAGGGGGGTTTTTTTAAATACTTCCAGTTCATTCAAAGGGGGGGGGGGTTTTTTTTTTACACCCCCCCCCCCCATCAAAACAATAACGGGGAAAAATATTCTTTTTTCCCCCACTTTTCATAAAGCATTATTTTGACCTTTAAATCTCTCACTAAATTTTGTTAAAAAAAAACCTTTGAAGACCACCCCTTTTATAAAAAAGGAAGTTAAAACCCATTCCTTTTCTAAAAAGGGGGGCCCCCCTCCCACCCTTTCCCCTTAAAAGGGGGTTTTTTTTTAAACCCCAAAAAAGTTTTATTTTTGGAAAAACCCCCGGGCAGGTTTAGATTTTTTTGGAAAAGGGAAAGATTTTAAAAACCCCCTTGTAATGTAAAAAATAAAATTTTAAAGGTTTTTTCCCAAAATTAAGGGTTTTTCGGGGTTTTTAAAATGCCCCAGTTTTTTAGCCAAAGAATTTCCCAAAAAAAAGGAAATTCCAAATCCCCCTTTGTTTTGGGCATTTAGAAATATTTGCCCCTTTTTTTTTTAACTTTTATAAATTTCCCGTTTTTTTTAAGAAAAAAAAACCTTACTTTACTTTATAAAATGAAATTGTTTTTATTTTTTTTTTAAATTCCCCTAAGGTTTTGCTAGGAAATTTTTTTAAAAAATTGGGGGCCCTATTAGAAACACCCAAAAAAGGAAAAAAAAAAATTTTTTTTTTTTTTTTTTTTAAAAAATTGTTTGGGGGGGAAATTTCCCCCCCCAAACATTTTCGGGGTTTTTAGGGGTTTTGGCCGGTTACATTATTTTTTATTATTATTCCATTATGTTTTTTTAAATAAATTTTTTTTTTTATTTTTCCCAAGTATTTTTTAAAAGGGTTTTTTTTTTTTTTTTTTTTCTCCTTTTCTTTTTTCCACTCTTCCCCTTTTAAAAATAGGTTTTTCATCAAAAAAAACCCCAAAGTTTTTAAAGCTTCAACTTTTTTCATTTTTTTTTTTAAAAAATTTTTTCCAAAACTTGTCTAATTGAAAGGAAAATTTTTTTAAAAAAGGGAAACATTTTAAGCTCCATTTTTTTTTGTTCCACTCAAAACCCTTGCGCGCCCCCTTTTCGGAAATCTTGAAATAAAAGTGAAAAATGAAACTGAAAACCAACCCTTCTGGGAAAAGACGGGGAAAATTTAGACCGGTTTTTCCTAAAAAAATTTTCATTTTCCATCAATCCCAAAAAAGGGCAAAAAAAAAACCCCTTGGCTAAAACTTAGAAAAAACTGTGGAACCATTTTAAACTTTCGACGGAAATTTTTCTGAGAAAATGCACATAAAACCCCAGCAAAAGTACTTTGAAAAAAAGGGCCCCTTAAAAAAAAAAAAAAGACCACTGACCTTAAACCAAAGAAAATTCATCTTCTTTTCCAAAAATGAAGGGGCAAAAGCGTTCCCCCAAAACCCCAAACCTAAAGAAAGTTTTTGTACGACAATCCGAAAATTTTTAAAAAAACCAAAAACTTTAAATTCGGGAAAAAAAGGGGAAAAACTCATAAACCCAATTTTTTAAGTTCCCAAAATAAAAAAAAAACGCTGCCAAAAATTTTTAAAAAAAAAAATAAACAAGCATTTAAGGTACAAAACAAAATTTTAAAAAATTGAGAAAACAAAATCAAAGCCCCAGTTTCTTTACAGAAAGCAAACAAATTTTCAACAGAGCGGGCAAAACAAGTTAATGAAAAGAAAACCCTAAAGGGGAAAAGGTTTTTAAAAAAAAAAAAAATTTAATTTAAACTTTTTTAAGCCAAAAAAAAAAAGGGGTTAAAACCCTCTTACCAAAATTTTTTAAAAAAAAAAAACCCACCACCCCAAAAACCCCCCCAAACACACACCAAAACAAAAAAATAATTAGGGAAAAAAAAATTTTTTTTCCCCGCTACCTTTACCCTTTAATTTCGGGGTTTTTAAAAATTTTTTTTAAAATTTTTTGGGGAAAGGAAAAAAAGTTATTTTTTCCCTTTGGTTTTTTGATAAAAGACATGCGTTTTTTTTTAAAAGGGGGTTTTTTTTTAAAACAAAGTAAAATTCAAAAATAAACCGAAATCACTTGAAAATTAATAAAAATTTATTTTTTTTAAGAAAAAAATTTCATCCCCTTTAAAACCCAAAATTTCCCAAAACTAGAAAAAATTTTTCTTTTCCCATTTAAAAAGCTGTCTTAAATTAAATTTGGGGCCCCTTTAAAAGTCCTTTTTTCCCCTCTATTTCCAATACCCCAACCCGAAAACCTTCCCCAAAAATCACAGCCTATTTTTATTGTTTTCAAAGAAAAGGGCCCCCCTAAAGCCTATTCCCCGTTTCCCCGGGGTGTGACCCCCGGCGAAAAAAATTTTAAAAAAATTTTGGACAAACCAAAGGGTTTTTTTCCCCTTCAGTTAAAAAATATCCACCTGGGCCTTCAGTTTTTCCTGATTCAGAACGTAATATCAAATCCGTTGAAATCCCAAAAAGCGGAACGGGGCCAATAAAAGCCCCAAAAACCTCATCCTCAACCTGAAACCCCGGGGAAAAACACCCTAAGTGTCCAAAAAAACATCCCCCACAAAAAAAAGGGCTAAAAGACTTTGGGGGAAAAACAAAAAACCTATGGTCCCTTTGCCCCAAAAATACCAAAAACTAAAAGGGGAAACGGTATAACCCCAAGGAAAACGGCCCCAAACCAAAAAACCCTTTCCCAATTCCCTAATTTTAAAAACCCATTGGAAACCCCTGCGGGGCCCATTAGCCCCACAAATTTCCATCCCTGAATAAAAGGGGGGGAAATGCTGTGGCAAGGGTTTGGGTCTTTGGCTATCCAATGCTGGGGGGGGAAAAATTCCTATGACCCAAGGAACAGCCCCCACTTCAAAAAGGGGGGAAACTTTATATTTTTTTTCCTGCTAGGACAGACCCCGCAAAAGGGAAAATCCAAATTCCAAAACCCCAAAAAATCCTTCCCCCGACAAAATTTAAAAATTTTTTTGGGTTTAAAAAACCCAAAACAAAAAAAAACAAAAAAGGGGAAAAAAGAACCAAAGGAAGGGGAGTGGCCTCCCCTTTCCGATTAATTTCCCTAAAAAACATGGGGGTAACCCAGTTCCAAAAAACCCCCCAAAAAATTAAAAATTAAAATTCCCAAAGGGTGGAAAAATTTTTCCTTAAAGTCCAAAAACCCCCCTTCTCAACAACAAAAAACCTTCAAAATTTTTACTTGGAGAAAAAACCATTTATTTAATTTAAAAAAAATCCCCAAAGCCCCAATAAAATTTTTAAAGGTTTTTTTTTTTAAACAAGGGAATTTTTATCCTTCTCTGGGAAAAAATAAACAAAATAGGCAGGAAGGCTCGGGGGTGGGGGGGGGGGGGGAAAAAAAAGGGGAAAAAACCCCCTTTTTCCCAAAAAATTAATCCCCCTTTCTTTCAAAAAAAAAAAAAACCCCCAACCCCCTTAAATTTCCTATGTTCCCTTAAAAAAACCAAAGCAACGCGGCCAGTCACTTGCAGGCCGGTTTAATGTTTTTCAAAACAGGGGACAAATCTGTGTTCCAGGCCATTTTTTGAAATCCTAAATTTAAAAAGGAAATATTTTTTGGGAGGATGCCAAATTTAAAAAAACCCAAGGGTCCAAATAATATCCCAATAAAGACCCATTGGGCCCCCCCCTGACACCAGAAATTCCCGGCAGTGGAAAGACAATTAAAAAAAAAAAACCCCCCAAAATCCCATTTTTTTTTTCCCTCGAAAGGCCACCAAAATGACTTTTGGGCCCCAAAAACCCTTCTAAAATTTAAAAAAAAATTTTAAAAATCCACCTTTTAGACCTCAGTTAAAAAAGTAAAACCCCCTCACAGGTAAAAATTTTAAATTTTTTTTAAAAAATTTGTAACCCCTTATACAAAAAACCTTACACTTGTTCATAAAAATTTTCCCCCACCAAAAATCAACTTAACCATGTGCAAACGGCCCACGGGACCCCCCTAATGAAAAAAAATTTTCCCCGTTTTTTTATTTTTGGGCCCCCAAAATTTTCCAAAACCAAACCCTTTGGGTTATAACCAGGTTTCCCTTTTAAATTCCCATCCATAAGACGGGCTTTTTTAAAAGCCCTTGGTCCTCCCCCTTCCTTAAAGGATGATCCCCTTTTTTTCTGACTTGCCCAGTTCCAACTCTGAAATCGGGCTTTTTTTCCCCCCACCGGGGAATTCCCCCCTTATTTCAGGGGCCCCAGAGCCCCCCCCCCCCCCCGATTAAAATGTATTTTGGTCCCTTTTTAAATTTTAAATTTAACAAGCACACCAAACAAAAGGGGGCCTGTTTCTTTTTCCTCCCAGCTAAAATTGTTACAGAAAAAACCCAACTTTCTATAACCACAAAAACCCCTTTGGGAACAACACAAAAAAAGGTTTTCCCTGTCATAGAACCCTGGGGTGTTTTTTTTCTTCTGGAAAATTGTTCCCCCTTTTACTTTGAGTGAAACAGGGAAGAAGTCCTTGAAACCCCGGGGGGGGGCGAAAGGTAAAGATTCGCTATGAAATAAAGGAAATCTAAAACTATAAATGAAACAAAATGGAAAATGAATACAAACACGAAGACCTAATTAAATTTTTTTTTTCCCCGGGGGTGCTGGGGGCCTGGCCCATGCAAGAAGTAGGGGGGCCCCCCCCCCTCTTTAGATGTTTGGGGGGAAATTTGGAGGCCCGGTTTTTGGGGTTTTTTGAATTTTTTAAAAAATTTTTTTTCCCCCCCAATTCTCTTTGGTTTTTAAAATAAAAAATCTTAACTTTGCATTCAAATTTGCTTTTTTTTTAAACATTCCCCTGCATTTAAAGGCCCTTTTTTTCCCCAAAATTTTCTGATTTTTTAAAAACTGGGGGCAAACATGAAAAAAGTTAAAAAAAAAATTTTTCCCCCCCATCTAAAAAAATTTAAAAACAAATATTTCCCCCCTTAAATTTTGGGGTAGGGAAGGGGGGATCCCGGGGGAACTTTAAAAATTTTCAATTTTTTTTAAAATGTTATGTTTTTTTATACTTTGTAAGCTGCCCCCTGGCTAAAGTTTTCATTGTTTTACATCAATGTTTCCTACTCCTTTTAAACCCAAATTTTCCCATATCTTGTTCCCCTCTCCCTCCCCCCTCTCTACATCACTCCTGCTTCTTTCTGTCTCCATCTTGTGACAACTTCTCTCTTCACTGTGATGTAGCATTGTGTTTTGACCCAGGGGATACAGTTCTTCAAGGGAAAACCATTAAAAATGTACCTTTAAACAACCCATTTCATCCTCTCTACATGCAACTGGCTACACGGAACTTTAAGTCAGCGATTCACTGCTCCATTACTTATACTGAGAATCCCTCACAAACCTCTCAGGGACTTTTCTCTAACGTAATTGTGGGGAATTTTTGTAAAACCAGCGAATCTGCAGTTCCTGCAAATCCCACCAGTCCCCAAGAAAAAAAGCGTTTCCCCCTTGCAAAAACAGCGTCCAACCCGGACAACTCACTCCATCTTAAAAGTATACCAACCCTAAACAATTTAAAAAATTTTACAAAGGCTCTAAACTCCTTGTTATCTCAAAACATCTACAAAACCAACATGCAAAAACAATATTTCTAAAACAAAATTCAAAATCTAAACTTCACAAACCCCCAAAGATTAAAAACTTAAATAAAAATAAAAATTTGTAAATCTTTATTATTTCAAAGAACTGAACACTAATTTCAGCCATTCACGCTATGAACAGTGCGGAAACAACATTTAAAAACAGGATCCTTTACTGCCCCTTGAACGCTACCAGCGGCGTCGCTAAAAACACATTCCCCTTTTAAAGCTGATTTTTGAATATGCCCCAAACAGAACTAGCTGGGAAAACTTTCTCCCAACTCCTTTTGCATCCTTTTCTACATGCAACTGGTACACGCGGAATTTAAAAGTCAGCGGGGTTCACGGGTCTACCATAAGCTTATACTGAGAATCCTCTCACAACCTCTCAGGGATTTTCTCTAACGAATATCTGTGGCAGAATATCTTTCCTCTAGTATGGTAATCACATGGACGTTGCCTCCAGGGACACCAATAGTGTCCCGGTGTCACCCAACTGCGCCTGGACCAGGTACCAGTGCAGGAAGAAGAATATGCAGCTACGGCCCACCCTGCCCAGAAACAGCCAGTCAATAGCACAGACACACATCATCACATACTGTATCTAAATACCTTTGTATCATATATACAGCTCATATCTACTTCAATCTAGTAACTTCATCTACCTATATCTCATATCTATTTCATATATATCTACCTATGTATCTCTTATCTATCTACTATGTATTTCTCTATATCATCTGTCATACCTTTCTATCTTATATATGTCTCTCTATATCAATCTATTTCAAATATTTTTTATCTATCAACCTCTCTCACATCCACCTCTCTCATATATATATATATATATATATATATATATATATATATATATATATATATAGTAACATTCATCTATCTATCTATCTATCTATCTATTGTGAGACTCCACTCACATTTTGGCCACCATCTTGGTTCAGCCTGGGGTTTCTTAGCTCCGGGATCGCAGATTTTCGGAAGACAGATGGCACTTTGACACAGGCTTCCATTTATCCTGGCTTCACCCAGTTTTATTGAGGAACAGGACAGTATACAAAACAAATCAAAACCTCGGCCGTCTGGCCACTATCTAAACACAGAGATCCCTCTCTACACGTTGTCTGGACCTAATGTCCTGCTCCAGCAGTACTGTACACTCTCAATACAGCATTAGACTTTTTGCAAGCCTCCTGGGGGCCAGAGCTCTCTCCTCAGCTCTGCTACTTCAACTTCCAGGTAGCAACCACGCCCCCCGATCACCTGTAGTAGGAGACCTCTTATAGCCCTACAGGGTCTGGCCCAAAACCTGGCCTGGAACGTGGGGACGGCCTCCCACCCAACGCTACGACCGTCCCGGGAAAGGAGACCCATACCTGGCTGCAAGGCAGCCATTTTAGCTACCTGTGTCAGTAACTTATTGTTACTGACACCAGCAAGTCTCCTTCCCCCACCGAACCCAGACATTCGGTGGCACGTTTGTAGCAGGTACCCTGCTGAATTCCACCTAGTGGCTAGTCCCCGGCGCCGCCGTAGCCGCCGATCATTAAGGTCCTAAGCCGTGACCGGTCGCGAAGCTATCGGCTTAGGACCTTGGCGACGGCAGCGGTGGCGGGACTAAATGTATGTGTGTCCGCCGGACGCACATACATTTAGATGCTTTGGCGGAGCAGAGAGCTCCGCAGAGTACTCGGGTGCCGCAGGCAGGATGCGGCTTTGTGCGCGCTTGTGCTGTGCGCGCCGGAGTGAGCGTCATTACACAGCAGCGCGGCCTGGTGACGTCACACCGCTTAAGAAAAAGACCGGGAGCAGCGACAGCAGCAGGGAGCGAGGTCAGGTGAGTGCTGTCAGTGCTGTTTATTACTTTTAATTAGCTCTGTTCATGCTGGGGGCCTATAATCTAATTATAAATGTGCAGGGGGGTGCTATTATCTACTTTTATATTTGCAGGGGGGCTATTATCTACTTTTATATGTGCAGGGGGGCTATTATCTACTGTTATATGTGCAGGGGGGGTCTGTTATCTACTTTTATATGTGCAGGGGGACTATTATCTACTGTTATATGTGCAGGGAGGGGGGCTATTATCTACTTTTATATGTGCAGGGGGGGCTGTTATCTACTTTTATATGTGCAGGGGGCTATTATCTACTTTATATACGTGCAGGGAGGAGCTATAATCTACCTATATATGTGCTGGTGGGCCTATAAGCTATCTATATATACACATGCTGTGGGGCCTATAAGCTATCTATATACCTGCTGGGGGACCTATGATCTATCTATATACCTGCTGGGGGACATATAACCTACCCATGTGTGCTGGGGGACCTAAACCTGCCTATATACCTACTGGGGGATCCATAACCTGCCCATATACCTGCTGGGGGATCCATAACCTGCCCATATACCTGCTGGAGGATCCATAACCTGCACATATACCTGCTGGGGGATCCATAACCTGCCCATATACCTGCTGGGGGACATGTAAACTACACACCTACCGGGAGACATATAAAGTATATAACCACCTACTGGGGGACGTATAACTTACTGGGGGACCCTATTACCTTCACTGGGGGACACATAATTTACTGCGTTGTGAAGTCGCTAATCGTCGTGAAGCCGGTTGTTAAGGCCTCAAGACACGTCCGTTGAGAAGTGTTAGCACTCGACTCCGGGGCCTACAGTCGGTTGTTATGCCTTTTTTTAAGGCCTCAAGTCGATTGATAAGACCTTAGCAATCGACTCCGGGGACTACTAGTGGCAGAGACCTGTAACTGCACACGGTCAGTCTGCCACACTATCTATCTATCTATCTAGAAGAAAAGAGGAGGAGACAAAGGAAGGCACACAAATAGTGAAGCGTGTAAAACCAGGTTAGTTACAAACAATGCTTGTAGATGTCCACTACCCTGCTTGTTTTGTGCTAATCAGTAGAGGCACAACACTCATTAAGATTCATAGAAAAAGTTGAACTCCGAGATATACGACAGCCAGCAGTGCTCCTCTCTCTGTAGGTCAGTACAGCGAGTTAAATATAAGCGTGCTCTGTAGAAAATGAAGGACTCGCAGCGCACATAACACTACGGACTTTACAATCACTTCAGTGGCTAAATGAAGTGCTTTATTTATATACAGTCAGCGAGCAAGGAATGTCTATAACACTGACTAAAACATTAAAACAAGAGGGAAGCCTGCCTTACGCGTTTCTCGCCTATACTGGCGCTTCATCAGAGGCATGATGGGAAGAGAAGGTAGGTGGTATTTATCATAGCATCTTCACCCTTATTGGATACAATGTATAATAGTATGCTGCTTCCAATTGGATACAATAAATGTCAATCTACATAGATGAAACAGCTCTCATGCAAAGCAAAAAGGGATTAACAAAGCTACACTGTCTCATATAGCGGCACAAAACATCTCTAATAGAAATATAAAATCAAATAAGCATAAAATTACAACAATATATGACTAAATAGATACACAATAAAAAGTTCTAACTACATGATGATAGTTTAAAAACAGTGTAAAGACAATATAAATATACATAAAACATCCAATACATTAAGTGAATACAATCCATAAAAATACATGGAGGAGAAAAAAAAAAATGCATGGAGAGAAGGAAAAAAAAAATCTTGTAAAGAGCTAAATAGAAACAAATACTAGAATAACTACCTCTGCACTAGAAAATTCACACATACATATTTAATGTATAAATTCTACTATCTCATTTAATCCATTAGGTTGTACAGTTTTTAGCCTCTACATCCAGAATATTTCTCTTTTTTTAAGTAGCTGAAATCTATTAGGACAATCATTAGATATTTGATCGATAGGAATTATTTTTATGACGGAAAAATCTTGCATATGTTTCTCTTTTAAATGCCTGGCTACACTCTGTCTAATGTCGCCTTTTTTTATTGCTAGACCTGTGTCCATTTAGTCTTACATGTAAAGGACAGGTAGTTCTACCAATGTATTGAATTTTGCAGGCACACTGTATTAAATAAATGACAAACTGGCTTTTGCAGTCAAGGTGATGTTTAATCTTAAAAGATTCTAGGAAAAACATTAGAAGAGAATGTGTCTGTCGCCACTATAATTCTACAACAAAGGCAGCTAGAATGATTACATAAAAAACTCCCTCCTTTCAAAATACGACTGGGAAATCTAGAAGAAGGATCTTTAATAAGACTAGGGGCTAAAATCCCCTTTAAATTAGGTGCTCTCCTGAAGACCAAGTTTGGTCTTTCAGGAGCTAAAGGACCCAAAACGGGTCTCTTTTGATAAGATGCCAATGTTTCTGTATAATTGCTTTAATTTTTTTATGTGCAGTGTTAAACTGAGTTATTAGCAAAAATTTGGTGTGTTTATTATCCTGTGTTTTCTTTTTATAATCACTTACTAGACAATCTTTTTGTGTAAGGTTTTTTGTTTTTTCTATAGCGTCATTTATTAATCTTCTCGGATACTGTTTTTCCACAAATCGTTTTTCCAAAAGAGAGGATTGTCTTTCAAAGGTTTCCCTTTCTGTACAATTTTTACGCGGACGTCTCATTTGCCCATAAGGGATGTTTTTCAGCCATGGTTTATAGTGGGCAGTATTATAATTAATAAAACTATTCGTGTCCACTTCTTTAAAGCAGGTAGAAGTCACAAATCCATTTCCACTAGTGCAGATTTTTAGATCTATCTATCTATCTATCTATCTATCTATCTATCTATCTAATATCTATCTATATCTATCTATCTCAAACCTATCTATCTATCTATCTAACTCATATCTATCTCCTACCTATCTATCTTCTATCTATCTATCTATCTAGCTATCTTTTATTATCTATCTATCTAGCTATCTCATATCTATCTATCTATCTATCTATCTATCTATCTATCTATCTATCTATCTATCTCATATCTACTGTATCTATCTCATTCCTATCTATCTTATATATATTTCATATTAATTCATTTCAAATCTATCTATGTACCCTATACCTATGTATCATATATTTTATATCTACCTATTAATCTCATCATCAGTCAGGTATAAAAGAATTTGCAGTGTGACAATGTTTTTAAGATAGTCTAGGTCCACTAGGTTCATTATGCAAACACACTGTACATACAAAACTTTAAATACACACATTTATTTTAAACACACACTACCACACTTATACAAAAAACAGTTATACACACTGCAAACATATAATATACACAAAATACTACCTATATACTTACAAATACAGTATATACTTTAGACAGTAAATATAAACATTAAAAAGCAACCTATCCCATACAAAGTATACACACAAATTTTTTAAAAATTTTAAACACAGTAAAAACCCACAAAGAGTATACACATAATACCACCCATAACATATAAAACAGTATATATACAACCCGTACACATTATAAATACACACAAAGTATCAAAATAATTTTAACCACATACGTATATCCATATACACAGTATATATCCACCCAGTATAACACAACCCCAATTACACAGTATATACTTAAAACCTGAATAAACACATAGATTGAAAAAATGGATCCGCATAGTAAAAATGGACTTTATTGAAAAACCCACGTGCAAAGAAAAAAAATGGGGCAAAAAACCTGGGTTATTGGGCTATTGCCGCATTTTTTATTTTGCACTTGGTTTTTTTCAATAAAGTCAAGTTTTTACTATGCTGGACCATTTTTGTTTCATATCATTTTTTCAGGGAATACTAACCCCCGGGACGGGGGCGGGGATCCTGCACTTTGTGGGGAGACAGAGCGGTGAGCTGCCAGGGGTTGATCTGCAATAAAAAGTGGCGGAATCCTAGCATTTGTTTAATATATTTACACCAACTTGCAACAATACACCATACACAAAATATTCTCAACCCAGTATACACAAAATACATCCATCACACATAAACTCAAAAACCCGTATACAACACTTACATCCAAAAAACCCCATATATACCACACCCGAAACACACAATACATCCATAATGCAGTATATTCACCCCCTATACACAATACATCCGTACACACAGTATATACTCACACCTGTATAACCCAATAACCCATACCACAGATATACTCACACCCATATACACACACATCATCCATACACACAGTATATTCTCACACCCAGTAAACACCATACACCCATACACACAGTAATACCACCCCCCTTTAAACACACACATACACCCAATACATAGTTATACCACCCCCATTACCACACATACATCCTAAAACCCAGTAATACCACACCCACTTACACACTACATCCTACACACAGTATATACTCACCCCCTGTATACCCCACACATACACCCATACACAAGTAAAATACCCCAAAACCCCAGTTACACACAACACCATAACACACATATACACTCACATATAGTTTTTACATATTTTTTACTTTGCACACCACAGGGAAAAAACAACAGCCCGGCAGCTATGCTGTGCCCTTGACCTCCCTGTTGCTGCTTACTTTTTCCTCAGGGGGCCCCCTACCCCCCCCCTTCCCATGTACCGGGGTTTCCCTCCCTCACAGCGACAAACATGCTGTCATTAACCTGCGGGGCCTCCGCAGCTCATCAAAAAACCCTTTCTGGCTGCCCCGGAATGTCCGCCCGTGCGCTACAGTGAGGTACATATGGGTGGGGGCCTGCTCTACTTTGATGTAGGTAGGGCCCCGGGGGGGGGGGACCTCGGGGGGGCCCCCCCCGTCAGGCCTGGTCGCAATGCGACCCTGCAATCCCCTGTACTATGCCACTGCACTGTCCCCTTATTTTGAAAACCATTAATGAAATGATACAACCCCTTTAAAGGGTGCCTCAAGATCTAATAGGGTTTGATCTGGAGACAACCACAATTTACCCTCATTTTTTTAGCAAGCAAAAGTCATCTTTGAGGGAGTTTGAGGGCATTATACTGCCCTGCACCAATTCCGAAGGGGGAATATGCCCGCTTCTATGTTCACAGTAAATGTTGACATTCAGGTTTCCCTGAGAAAACCACACCACAGCACCATGCAGCCCAAAACCATGCTATCCCCCCACCCGCTTGATGAGGAAAAATAACTTGTCTTTGTATCCCACCTGGTTGCCCCTTTACAAAAAAACCAATTTGAACCAAATAAGTCCTATTGGCCCATCGACCCCAAGACTAGTTTCCGAAATCCATGTTCTTAGGCTACTTGCTTGAGCAAACTGTGGGAATTTTTGTGCAATGTTTAGAAGAGTTCCCTTTTTGGGTGACAGCCAGCAGACAATTTGATGCATTGTGCGGTCATGATCAGCACTGACAGACTGACACCCACCCCCTTTTTACCTGTGTAGCAAATGCTGG
The DNA here is from genome assembly GCA_025379985.1 of Phyllomedusa bahiana. Classification (NCBI taxonomy): domain Eukaryota; kingdom Metazoa; phylum Chordata; class Amphibia; order Anura; family Hylidae; genus Phyllomedusa; species Phyllomedusa bahiana. The sequence continues at coordinate 21,050 of JAODAL010016222.1, read as the reverse complement.
CATCACTCTACATCTATTTTTAAAAGGCATCCCCTGGTATGACGTGAGCCATGCACTCAACTTCTTTGATCGACCCTGGTAGGTTGTTCTGAAGGAACCTGTCGTTAAACCATGTATGGGGTTTGGCCACCTTGCTAAAGCCCTTTTTGGGAGTTGTCAATCTTCTTACAGCCCACCAATTTTTTTCATTTTTAAATATTCTTTGCCATGAGGTTCCAGTTGAAGTTCCCGGACCCGTATGAGGAGTGTTTGGTGAAAAACCAAATTTTTTCACATCTACTCCCTATTTCACACCCGAAAACACTGTGGAGGGAAAAAAAAGGCAAATTTGGGGGACAATTTGTCCTTTTACATTTTTTTGTGTCAACTTTTGTTGCCCCTCTTTGACATTGAGCTGGTGTTATTTTGAGGGCACCCAAATTTACAATGTTATACATGCTTTACATTCTACTTAATTGTATCAAGGTCAATTTTATCAATGCCCCATAAAAGAATAATCCAATATTTTCAAAAAGTGAGGGGTAGTCATTTTGTGGGGGGTACTGCAGTAACCGTAGGTGCTAGGTATATAGGTCCCTAGATGGTAGACAGGTAATATGGGGGTCCTGTAGTTTATATGCCCCCCAGTAGGGAGGTAATTTAAAAGGGTCCCTTCAGTAGGTATATATATTGCCCCCCCCCAAAAAAAAAATCGAAAAGTTGGTATATAGGCAAGCATAGTAAGTAGGTATACATATAGGACACCAATCAGGTAAGTAGGTATATAGGACCCTCCAGTAGAGGTGTAGAGGCACTTTCAGTAGCTAGGAAAGTAGGTCACTCCAGTTTGGACGTACATATTAGGTCCCATAATAGGTTTGTAGGTGTATGGGGCCCCCCAGCAGGTTGGTAGGTGAAATAGATCCCCCAGTACCCCTGATATATATGTCCTACAGTAGGTTTGTAGGTATATAGGTCTCCCATATGTATGTAGGTTTATAGGTCCCTTTAGTAGGTTGGTAGGTCTGTAGGTCCCCTTCCAGTATATTGGAAGGTTTATGGGTCCCCTTTCAGTAGGGAAGTTGGGTAGGTCTTTAGGTACCACTCGTATGTAGAGATATAAGTTGGTAGGTATATAGATCCCCCAGTATGTAGGTGCATTGTTCCGGACACAATTTGTGTATTCGAGACAGGGGAGGTGATCTCCTCGAAATGCCGTGCTGCAGGCGTGTATGCTGACCGCCTGGTCTCCTGGTGTCTCCTCTCAAACCCTTTGTGGGTGAAAAAGTCTGGTTTATGGACGGAAGCGAACGGTACAGCTGGAGCCGCAACGATAAGAACTTAAGTATCCCTTCATAATCTGGTTTCGATAATGCTTTATTGTTTTAATCCCACGAATTGTGTTCGGAACAATGCACAAATAAAATGTAAAGATTTTTTTAAAATTACAACAGTCTGGCTCAAGATTTTCATATTTCCTGGTTTTCGACCCCCCACTCTACCGAAACTGCCCTACCCAAAGTCACTAATGACCTAGTAACTGCTAAAGCCTCATGCCACTACTCTGTGCTCCTCCTCTTAGACCTGTCCTCTGCCTTTGACACTGTCGACCATTCCCTCCTGCTACAAATCCTCCTCCCCCCTCGGCATAAACGGACTTGGCTCTCCTCCTGGATTCCTCGTACCTCACTGATCGGACTTCAGCGTCTCCATTCTTGCTCACCTCCTCCCCCCAGCCACTCTCTGTTGGTGTCCCCCAAGGGTCCAGTCCTGGGTCCACTACTCTTCTCTATTTTAAAACCCTTGGCCTCGTCAGCTCCATAGCCTCACATGGCTTTCATTACCAACTGTATGCTGATGATACACAACTCTACCCCATCTCCTGGCCCAGATGTCACTTCTCTACTCTCCCGGTATCCCTGACTGTCTGTCCTCCAATTTTCCTCCTTCTTCTCATCAAGTCTCCTAAAACTAATTGTGTGGAGAAAACCAGAACTCATCATCTTTCACACCATCCCAACTTACCTGCCTGATTCTCTATATTACAGTCAACGGCTCTATCACTTTTCACCGACCTGCCACAAGTCCGCTGTCTTGGGGTAATCCTACGACTCTGCTTTATCTTTCAAAACACTCAATACATCCAAAAACCTCACCTCCTGCCTGCCGCCTCCACCTGAAAACCATCCTCTTCGCATACCGCTCATCCATGGGCTAAGACACTACAAAAAATGCGCTGGTCCATGCCTGTCATCTCCCGCTAGACTATACTGCAAATCATTCTCAGTGCCTCCCAGCTAGCACCCTCGCTCCCCTCCAATCCATCCTTAACTCTGCTGCCGTCTTATCCACCCTCTTCATCGCTACTACACTCTGCTCTCCCTCTTGCCAATCCCTACCACTGGCTTCCCATTGCTCCAAGCGAATTCTTTTCAAGCTACTTACCATGACTACAAGCAGTGTCGGGAATGGGGGGGTCTGGGGGCCCCACAGGGGAATTGATCTTGGCGGGGGCACACCCCTTCTGTTAAATGAATAATGATTACCGGCCTCTCGGACATAATGCAAGCCCATTTTACCACATATACAGTGTGCAAAAACAGAACCTGTATTGTGGTAGTACAATAGGGCAAGTGAGTCACCATCTGTATCTCACACATTGTCAGTCTAAACATATCATGGACACAGGGTCTAAATAGTCTCATCCATATCCCCCTCCACCACACAATACGCATATCCCCCTCCAACACCATGATCAATATCCCCCTCCACCCCACATACAATATCCTCCACCCACATACAATATCCCCTACACCCCACATACATCTAATCCCCATCCACCTCATTATACAATATCTCCCTCCTCCCACATACAATATCCCCTCCTCCCACATACAATATCCCTTTCCACCACATACATTATCTCCCTACACCCACTTACAATATCCCCTCCTCCAACATACAATATCCCCTCACCCACATCAATATTCTCCTCCACCCACATACAATATCCCCCTCCTATCCACATACGATGTCACCCATCCACTCCAACATACAATGTCCCCTCCACCAAACATACAATAAATCCCCCCACCCAACTACATATTATCTCCCTCCCCCACATACAATATCCCCATCCACCACATTACAAATGTCCTCCACCCACAGTTTCAATGTCCCTCACCAACATCATATGTACCCCCTCAACCCACATACATGTCCCTCTCCACCCAATAACAATATCTTCCTCACCTACACACATACAATATCCCCTCCACCCACATAAATAATTCCCCCTCTCCACACCACATACAATATCCCCCTCCACCCACATTACAATATCCCACTCGACCACACATTACAATTCCCCCTCCACACACATAACAATATCATCCTCCACCCACATACAAATATCTCCCTCCACCCACATACAATATCTCCCTCCCACACCACCATACATATCCCCTCCCGTTCCCTTGTCACCACCTATCCCAATATAGAAGTACAATAACCCCTACAAATAGGGACTCACCGGAGATGTCATTTCTGATGAGTCGTTCTTTTTCCCTTCCGTATCTTCTGCATCTGTTCCACAAGCCATGATGATTGTCCCCGGCCACAGTCATCTGCAGAAATTACATACAAAATATCATTACGAATCCTCAATTTGCCAGCATCTCTTTACCTATTCCTCCTCTGTACCAAATTCCAGGGGGTGGGAGAGCTGGGTACATGCCATAAATTAGAGGCTTTGTATCCTAAGGGGGTGGAGGGTGGGGACTGGAAAGAAAAAGGACGAACCCCTGGAGATAATGCTACAACTATGGGCTGCTGATCCTCTCAAGTTTATTACCAGGGTAGGTAAGACAAGACCCTAGGTAGGTAGGCAAATAGGCATGGCCCAGACTGTAGGTAGTGGTTTCTCTCCAGTTAGGTAAGCTGCTAGGTAGTTAGGGTCACCCCTTTATATAGGCTGCAAGCAGTTTAGGGTCCCCCTTTAGGTAGTATACAGGCAGTTTGGGATTCCTCTGAAGTAGTATACAGGCAGTTAGGGCTTACCATGACTTAGTATACAGGCAGTTAAGGCCTCCTTTTAGGTAGTTTGCAGGCAGTGAGGGGCCTCCTTCAGGTAGTATACAGGTTGGGAGGGGCCTCCTTTAGCTACTGTGTAGGTTGTCAGGGCCCTTTAGTATTTAGGTAGCCAGGGCCCCCTTTGTAAGTCAGGGCCCCCCTGTTGGTAGACGGGCCCCTTTAGTATTTAGGTAGCCAGGGCCCCTTTGTAGTAGGGCCCCCCTGTAGGTAGTCCGGGGCGTCCCTTGTAGTAAAGGGCTTCCCTTAGGTTAGCCAAGGGGCCCCCCTTGTAGTAGGGCCCCATTTAGGTAGATCAGGGCCCCCTGGAAGTTAGTCAGGGTCACCCACCTTAGGTAGACAGGGCCCTCTGTAGGTAAGCCGGGCCCTCTGAAGGTAGACAGGGACCCCCTGTAGGTAGCAAGGGAACCCTTGTAGGTAGTCAGAACCCCCCTGTAGTCAGAGCCCCCTTTGTAGCCACAGGACACCCTTGTAGTCAGAGCTCCCTTGTAGTCCAGAGCTCCCTTGTAGCCAGGGGCCCCCCTTGTAGTATGAGCGCCATTGTAGGTCAGAGCTACCTTGTAGCACAGGGCCCCTTGTAGCAAGAGCCCCCATTGTAGCCAGAGCCCCCCTTGTAGTCAGAGCCCCCCTTGTTGTCAGAGCCCCCCGCTGTAGTCAGAGCCCCCGCTGTAGTCATGAAGCCCCCCTTGTAGCCTAGGACCCCCTGTAGTCAGAGCCCCCCATTGTAGTAGGCCCCCCTGTAGTCAGAGCCCCCATGTAGTCAGAGCCCCCCTTTGTAGCCAGAGCCCCTCCCCCCCCCCCCCCCCCCCCCCCGCCCCACCCCCTTGTAGCCAGAGCCTCCCCTTGTAGCCAGGGGGCCCCCTTGTGTCAGAGCTCCCTTGTTAGTCCAGGACCCCCTTGTAGTCAGAGCTACCCTTGTAGTCATAGCTCCTCTTTGTAGCCCAGGGCCACCCTTGTAAGCCAGGCCCCAATTGTAGCAGAAGCCCCCCTTGTAGTTCAGAGCCCCCTTGTAGTCAGAGCCCCCTTGTAGTCAGAGCCCCTGCCTGTAGTCAGAGCCCCCCTGTAGTCAGTGCCGCCTCCACCTTGTAGCAGGACCCCCCTGTAGTCAGAGCCCCCCCCCCAGCTCTGTAGTCAGGCCCCCCTGTAGCCAGAGCCCCCCTTGTAGTCAGGGCCCCTCTGTAGTCAGAGCCCCCCCTTAGTCAGAGCCCCCCCCCTGTAGTCAGAGCCCCCCTTGTAGCCAGAGCCCCATGTGTCCGAAGCCCCCCTGTCGCCAAGAGCCACACCTTGTTAGTCAGAGCTCCCCTGTAGCCAGGGCACCACCTTGTAGCCAGGGCCCCCTTGTAGCCAGGGCCCCCCTGTAGTCAGAGCCACCATAGTAGCCAGAGCCCCCCTTGTAGTCAGAGCCCATTGTTGTCAGAGCCCCCCCTGTAGCCGAGCCCCACTGAAAGTGTGGGCAGGGGGGGCCAGAGCCCCCCCTATAGTCAGAGCCCCCCAAGTAGCCAGGGCCCCCTGTAAGCCAGAGTCCCTTGTATTCAGAGCCCCCCTTGTAGACAGAGCCCCCTTGTAGTCAGAGCCCCCCTTGTAGCCAGAGCCTCCCCTTGTAGTCAGAGCCCCCATGTTAGCCAGGCCCCCCTGTAGCCAGAGCCCCCCTTGTAGTCAGAGCCCCCCTTGTAGCCAGAGCCCCCCTTGTAGTCAGAGCCCCCCTGTAGTCAGAGCCCCCCCTGTAGCCAGAGCCCCCTGTAGCCAGAGCCCCCCCTGTAGTCAGAGCCCCCCTGTAGTCAGAGCCCCCCTGTAGCCAGAGCCCCAATTGTAGCCAGAGCCCCTCCTGGTAGTCCGAGCCCCCCCTGTAGTAGAGCCCCCCTTGTAGCCAGAGCCCCCTTGTAGCCAGAGCCCCCTGTTGACAGAGCCACCTTGTAGCCAGGTGCTTCCCTGTAGCCAGAGGCCCCCCTGTAGTCAGAGCCCCCATGTAGCCAGGGGCCCCCCTTAGCACAGAGCCCCTCCCCCTGTAGTCAGGAGACCCCCCTTGTAGCAGGACCCCCTGTAGTCAGACCCCTGTAGCCAGAGCCCCCCTGTAGTAGAGCCCCCTCTGTAGCCAGACCGGCCCCTGTAGCCAGATGCCCCCTTGTAGCCCAGTGCCCCACATGTAGCACAGAGCCCCACTGCTTTAGCCCAGAAGGCCCCCCCTGTAGCCAGAGCCCCCCTGTAGGTCAGCGCCCCACTTGTAGGTAGTTTTAAAAAAAAAACAAAACAAATCATTACTGGCTCCGGCTACCCGCACGCTCTGCGCACCCGCGCCGTTCTCAGTACTGCGGTCCTGCATAGGCGGGCGCGGTGAAAGTGACGTCAACTCGCGCCTACGTCAACAGTAGGGGCGCGCGCCCGGCAGGCTGAAGGCTTAATGCGTTCAGAATGCCGGGAGAGAGCAAGCGAGAGCGCAGCGTATGTGGCGCTGTGCTCCGCTGACACGCGCAGCCCCGGGAAGTCGGGGACTTTAGTCCCCCCAGCTACAGGGCGGTCTCTGGGCGATCGGGACGGGGCGTCCGGCAGCTCAGGGGACGGATGCCGCGGACGGGCCCCGGGGAGGCGAACGGGCACTGCTTCCGGGGCCCCAGCGCTCGGGGGGGGCCCACCGGGGGAATCCCCCGGTCCCCGGCGGGCCAGTCCGAGCCTGTCCCTTAAAAGGCCTCTCACATGAACCTCTCCCCTCACATACATTCTGCCCTAATTTCCAATAATCTCTCCCCCACGCACTCTCCGCTCTCACAGGACCTTCTCCTTGCCTCGCCCTTATCAGCTCCTCACACACAACCGTCTCCATGACTTCTTCCCGTGCTTCAACCCCACTCTGGTACTCACTGCCCCAACACATCCGGACTCTCCTCCACTTTCACCAGCTTCAAAGCCAACCTGAAAACCATTTTCTTCAAGGCTGCCTATAACCTACCACTAAACTTGTCACTACTTCCTCCACTGTACATGTTACCCTCACCTCCAGTCTCTTTCCCCATCCTTGTAGATTGTAAGCTGTGACGGGTAGGCGTCTCCTCTCCCTCTGTCGGTCCAAATTGTCCATTATCCTTTTCACTGTACTCGTTTGACTTATGTAATGATATGTAACCACTCGAATGTTCCAGCGCCCTGGAATAAATGGCGCTTTAAAATAAATAATAATAATAATAATAATAATAACAATAGTGTCCTAGCGTATATATATACTAACAATCAACACGCGGACACCCACTAGCTTTCCGATGCGTTTCTCCTCAAAAATATCATGAGGTTCATCAGGGAACACAAAAAAGTGTGTACAGACTAGAATATGTTATAATATATGTCAATAGGCTCAATGAATGGATCATCTAAATGCTCAAATATGTTATAATATATGCCCACAATTACAAACTCATAGAGTCAAACATATACACAACTCACGACTCCTATGATTCACCCCCCGTACGTTAGAATAGGTGCATGATAAAAAGCCGGAGTCTAGGATAACAATTGCTGATTCGGGTCATAACAGCGATGAAGATAGCTGGTTAGTGATGGGACAAGTAAGCTAAACTAAATGGAAGGGGTATATATACTCACCCAAAATTCCAAGAGCTCTACAACAGGTGTCCGCATATTAAAATGGAATCAGGAAGTGGCAGCATGAATAGGTTCAGCGTCCTAAGGTGCTCATTGCGCATGCGTCACAACGAACGGCATCATTGCCGGTTGCTGGATATACAGCCGACCGGCGCCCATGCTACAATCCCCGCGCAGACGCACAGGGAGAGTCGCACCACGAGCGCGGCGTCCAGAACCAACTACCGCGCGTGCGTGGCACGAGAGCAGCGCAAACCATGGTTGCTAGGACGCTACCCATAGTAAAACAGGCTGTCCCCTCCGTGTATGAATAAATTCAGCGTCCTAAGGTACTCATTACGCATGCGTCACAGCGAACGGCATCATTGACCTTTGACTTGTAAAAACTGAATCAATAGTTTCCAGAAGGTCTGTACGTCAGGGCATCCCCACATACCATTCAGTAGATCAGTTTTTGGGAGGAAACATTTAGGGCACGCTACCTTCCTGTACGGTGCCAGTGGCTGAGGGGGGATATTGAATCTAAAAATTGCATGATGAATAAATCTAAACTGTGTTTCCCGCCACCTTTCGTTGATTATTGCCTTTCACACCTGGGTCCAGCCATCTAAGACAACAGTCATCCCCCATAAAGCAGGAAATGCTCTATCCCATGAGGAAAACAATTTGTTCTCCCAGGCATACACCTCTGGCTCGCGTAATCTGAGGTACAACATGGAAAGGGAGATGTGAACAGAGGTCGAGTCTAAAAGATTATCAAAGCTATTTGTGGAAAATTCAGTCTCCAGGCGAAGCACCCTACTCTTTAGGAAACTCAGCAGCTGATAATACATCAAAAAATGAGAATTTTTGATCTGGAACTGCTCCTGAAGTCCCGTGACGAGAAATATTTATTGTGTGATCTGTCGAAGTTGGAATTAACATTTCTAATGCCTCTCTGTCGCCAATTTAGTAAGTGAGGGTTTCCCACACTCGTTGAAAGTTCTGGATGTCCCATCAAAGGCATGTGCTTACTGGATATAGCCGGCAGTTAAAAAAGTTTAAAAAGTTTCTGACATATTTTCCAAGTGGCGACAGTGTCTCACATCAGGATGCAAGATCTAATGTGAATTGGTATGGAGGAAAACTTAGTGTGTAGAAGTGCCAACAAGTCCCAAGGTTCTGCCAGGAATGACTCCAACTCTGTATTCGAATAGTATGAGGTACGCCTTATCCAATCTAATAATATCGCCAAAAAGCAACAACAAAAAACCACCTATATTCATTAAAACAAACTAGAATTTTTATTGAAAACGCAATCATTAAATATTTTACGCATGCAATAACATTAAAACAAGGTATAGTCTAAAAAGGTGAATTGACTATGGACACATAACTGAATCACTCACATGCCGAATCATAATACAATAAAGTATAAGGCCTCAAAAACCTTGCCATCATACCCTTAGCTTCGTCAGGGGGTAATAAGACCCAACCCACTTCCTGACGAAGCCAAGGGTTGGAGGAAAAGTACGTTGGGGCTGTTTTGGTGCTATCTTCGGGTCTGTATGCTTTTATTATTAATACTTATATGATGTATGGTTTTTGGCGTTTATACTTTTTGTATTATTGATTAGCATGTTGGTACCTGGTTGATAGTTATGTGTCCATAGCATGTCACCTTTTAGCTATACATTTCTGTTTATGTTATTGTATTGCTTATACATTTTTGACTGTTTTCAATAAAAATTGTTTGTTTTAATGAAGATAGGTGGTTTTTGGTTGTTGCTTTTTGGCGCTATTGTTGTTTTGTTTTTTCACACCTATTATTTACTTTGGTTTTTTGTTGCCGTTGTTCTTATTCAATCTAAGCATTGTCTAAGGATACAAGCGAGGTTATACCTCCTTGTCTGGGAGATTTATCCCACCGCAAACCTTTGGGAGCATGTGTTTAGATATTGCTATCCTCGGTTTTCTCGATGCCCAGATAAATCTGGTAAATCTAGTTAAGATAATTTTTATGTCTGAGTGCTTCAGTAATAGGGGATTGTCCAGAGGGGCTATAGGAATTTAGGAAAACTCATCATCTTAATTAAGTGGCATCGTTCAAATAACAAAAGGGGGAGCTTGGACCACCTGTCGAGTTCTCTAACTATCCTGAGGATAAGGGGGGGATAATTTAAGTGGTAGATAAATTCAGGGGATTTACCTAGGCGGATTCCCAAGTATGTGATGGAGGTCTTAGCAAGTAACAGTGGGACGTCCGATTTATGGATGTGGAAGGGCTTTGCCAAGTGTGAGAGGCTGAGAAGCTCCGACTTTTCTCATTAATTTTAAAAACTGAGCATGATCTAAAATTGCATAATTGGGTTAGTAGGGAGGCTAAGTCCCTCTAGGGGTGGACTAAAAAAAATTATAACATCGTCCGCGAAGAAGGCTAGTTTAAGTTCTGTAGTTTTGATCCGACTCCCCTAAAATAGGTTAGAAGATTTTAAAAATCTGGCTAAGGGTTCTATGGTCAAATTAAAAAGGAAAAGTGGACATGGGGCAGCCTTGTCGAGTTTAACTTCTGCAAGCTTCTGATAGGCTTAATAAAACCTATGTCCCAAAAGGCTATTTGATAGTGCTCTGAGCTGATATTTCTCTGTTCCACTAAAGTTTTAAACTATTTGCATATTCCAAGGATGCACATAGAGTTAAATAAACAGTGCAGACACGGTAATCCAGGGCATGTGCCCTGGATCTCCAGGACATACCTTCAACCATCTAGAACCATGGGACAGCAGTCTGGGATGGCTAAGAAGTATGCTGCACTGTCAGGCCAAGCCCATGTGTGCTAGGTTCCCAGGGCATGAAGCAATCCAGGATGGCCGAGGGGTATGCTGTACTACAGCTGTAGTTCCGACACTGAAATCCACTGTTTCCAACATTTTATATACACACACACCAATCTCCTGTTTCCATAGTTCATGTTGGTCCCATTCATATTGTGCGATATATAGCATGCAATACTGAACAATACAAACCCCAGTTTGGTGCATGATACAGTTCTTTCTTGTGCACTCTATTGTGGTCTGTAATGTGCATAGTAGAGTGCATGAGACCTCAAACTATATTAAAAATGGAACAAAATATATTTATTTATTTATTTACACATACACTACTCACAAAAAGTTAGGGATATTTGGCTTTTGTTTTAAATTGCAGAATGAACATAAAATTTCTTGAACTTTTTTTTAAATGCACTACATGATACCGTCTCTTTAGAATGCACATGTCTAACTGTTCAGTGTTTCAGTACTTTTTGCACAACTTGCTGATCTCTAACAAGGAGCTTAATGACCAAATTCACAACAGGTATTTAATCTCTGAATCTCTCCATAAATTCAGTTGATCAATTTGAATTGGGATTTGAACATTCCTCCTCATCACACTGTTCTTATTTTGACATCAGGAGACCAAGACAACGCCTTACAATTCATTAAAACAGTACATCACCATTGCTAGGCTTTAAGAGATGCTCACTAGAATGGAAGTGGCCCACTGGCTTAGAGTGTCACGGAAGTGTCACAGAGAGGCAAAATAAACCGTGGACGTCTTCTACTATTAACATCACACCATGATGACCCGCTTATTGTAAAACAATGCCCTGTGATACAAATTATGAATAAATGGGGGGTCACCACAACTCCAGACACGCTTTAAGGGAGGTGAGAGGCATCCAAGTGTCACGTCAGACCATTCATAACTACTTACATCAGTGTGGTCTGTGTGCTAGACGACCTGACCACACCACCAGGCACAGGTATCACTGTCTTGCATAGGCCAGGGAGCATCTACGTTGGCAAGACAGGGGAAAACAGAATTAGGTCCTTTGTGCTGTCAATATGATAAATGTCTATTCACTCTAAGCAGAAATTATGGCCACCAATGATGTTGGAGATGTCAAGAAGAGCGCTATGCATACCCCAAGTCAGGTATCGGTCAGGTACTCTTGCCAGTCATCTAGGATGCAGACCACTTCTTCACCTTTCTGTGACTCTTCCAGTCTCTCTATATGACACTCTGTGACACTCTAAGCTCAGTGGCCACTTTCGCCTGAGAGTATCCTGCTTGAGCCTAGAAATGGTGAGGGTACCTATTGATCATCTTAGCCTGCATCACCCTGAAAAGATCGCTGTTGTTATGGCCGAAAAATGTTGGGGGGCGGGGGGGGCGGGCAACTATTTTAGCAATTCGTAATAGGGATGCTACGTGCTTGAAGTTATGTTCAGGTGTAGTTTACACAGCATACACATGCCCCAAATACATTGTATATAACTATTCGGAAGTAGGTTGGTTATATAGGGGTTCCTCGGATTATCACTTATATTCTAAATAGATTAAAACTATTATCAATTAGCATTACGGAATCATGATATTAATCACCTTTGGTTCCTTTTCTTATTTTGATCATTATTAAAAGTTCTGTATTAATTGATTATATACTGTAGGAATTGGGTCTTTGTTTTGCCCTTTGGAAAAAATTTGTATTGATCAGTCAAGCTATAACCTGCTTTTTGCTCAGAAATTCTGCTCCAAATCATGTAAACCTATATATCACTGAGCTCAGCTCATTTCCCTCTATTACATCCTGTTCTCAGAAAGGGCAGCATAAAACCACACAGACAAGTCTGCCTTTATGTCCCCAGTGTTTCTAATTCTGCAGCTTTTACTTGATGGCTTACTACCTTATTCTTGTGATTTCATGTTAGCAAACAATTCATTGTTCTTCATGTTTATATAAATATCAGAAAAGTACGCAAATATTTAGATCATTTATGGTCTTATGTAGGAAAACTATGTAGCAGGAAGACTGCCTTTGTTGCCCATCTTTAAAGAACCAATCAGAGATATGCTTTTTATTTTTCAGTGATCTATTTGAAATGCATAGCTGATCTCTGATTGGTTGCTATAGCGCAATCAAAGTACACATCTTACTGCCAGACAGGTTTCATACATAAGGCCCTTTGTGCATATGTGTACTCCTAGTGACCATAACTTCACACATCGTGATGGAACTTGTGGTATTTATGTTGCTTTTTTGTCGGTATTCCATTGCTTTGATCGGGGGATATCATGGTAGAAAGGCAAAGATATGCTTTATTAAAGTTGTCTGGGTTGCAAAATCTTGAATTACAATGCTCTCCTGGTTAAAAGCTTGGATCACCTTAACAGTAGTTGACGGTATTGAAGGTTCCACTATCTAATGGTGTGTCAATAGCTTCAAATGTCTTTATTTGATGTCGATTTAGGCAGTTTTGGAATTTCCAATTGTTCATGCTCCATTATGTTTGTCTTGGGAATCTAGTCTTTGTTTTTTTATATTGGCAATTCCTAAGTTCATAAAAACGATGGGCGACTTCAATTACAGTAATTTAGTTAGTAATCTAGCTTTAAATGGATGGTCACAAAATTTCTTTCCTTTTGCCATATTTTTGGTTTTAATATTCATAATTAGTGATGAGCGAACGCCCTAAAAATGTGCGATGTTCACGAGAGTAGATACACTACGAATTTTTGCAGAATGTTCGGGTTCGAAGTTGGTAGTCGGTACCTCGAACCGAAACCTTCGAACACCATTCAAGGTCCAAATGGCCGAGAAGATGTTACTGGTTAATTTTTATACCCATACTGGTGAGCGAGACAGCTGCAACATTACCGTCGTTAAAACAGTTAAAATGGATACGCTGGAACACTTTAGTGTAGATTATTTTGGCTCTAAGGCGACGCAAATAAAAAAATTTAACTGGGCTACTTAAAAATATTCATTCCTTTTAATGGCTTTTTGAAAAAAGATTCCCCAACACAGAGGACCAGCGTAGCTATAGGAGGTGCTGAGCAGTGCTTAGCAGCTGCCACAGGGCCCTTTGACACATAAGACGGACTCCAGTATTGGTAACTGGCAATGGTAACTGGCTGGAGCACCCCTAGCACTTTTTGCACCACGGGCCCCCCTAAGAACTTGTTCATATATGTTGCCGGTAGGCCTGCTAAAGAAACAATCCGACAATGTGGGAACATGGATGTTCAGCTGGCAGGGCTCCATAGTTATAGGGGGTGAAGCAGTAGCCATGGGCTGCTCACGGCAGAAATCTTTGAACCATTTCAGGGGCAACAGGGATCAAATTAAAATGGGGCCCACTACACACCATTACTACCAATGTTAATATTTTTTTAAAGATGCTCTGGGCCCCTTGACAGGTGTACTGCCAACGGTTGGCTCCACGAGGATAAAAGCGGGATAATTTCGGAGAAGGCAATATATAAGGCTCGTTCGGCTCTAGGTATTAAATTAATAGTTCCGTGTCTTATCTTATACATAGTTTCCTTTCGGGTCGGCTCATTTTCTATTCTCGAATTAATCTTGTATGAAATGTTTGTCTTTGGACTGGACAATGTTTTATTTTGCTCGGCTATACAAAACCTGCAGCTATATCGAGGGAGCAGATATCAATCTGCAACAACAATAACAACAAAAAAACAGCCCTGCCAGAATTATTAATGCACAACTATGGTAAAATAAAGTGCTAAAATAAATCATAGAATTAGGTCAATATACTATGTAATAGAATAGCTCCAAAAGACATGAATAAGTGGATAACATATTCCAATGACAAATACAATTTCTTAAAGAGGAATTCTCATCAAATTCCTTCGCTGTCCAATGTAGATTGTTTGATTATGACCTTTGTTGAAGGCAAATTAATTGGATTTTTATATAAACTATTCTCCTGCAGGGTAAGAATCAATATCATTAGAACTATTACATTGCTTTGTGTCATGTTTTTGTTGTTATTGATGGTTGGTGAGGACATCTTGGCAGATTTACTGATGCAATTGCAGCAGACTTCTAGATCAATCTGTGGCAAAAACCAGTGTAAATGCTTATACAACATTCGTTTGTGTGTTTTTTGACTCTTTTTGGTACATCATCCTTTCTAGTGGGTGTAGCTGAGCGTGGCCAGGGGCCTAAGTATGTATTTAGTTTGGGCATGGCCAGCTGTGACAAATCCACTATTAGTTGGACCTTTTCCGTAGCATGAGATGGTTGTACTTGTTTTTATGTTTTAGTCAGCCAATGTCTTATAGAATAATCCTATAATTTTTTCCCTGTATTATGAGTCACATGTGATATAATTTGGCTCGTTTTGGGCTGTTTTTTTGTCTAATTTATGTACGCAGTTCTCATAGTTTTGGGATAATGTTAATGGATAACGGCAGGCTCGGGTTGGGTCATTTTACTGTGTTGTATTTTTTGGAGGCACGCATAAGTGTGATTGAGTGGGAGTGGGGGGGGGGATGTAAGGTAGGTGGATGATGGGATATGCGGGTATGGGTGAGCGGTGGGTTTCAGGGCGAGGGCTGAATTGTATTATCTTGTTTGGGTGTTTATATATTTCTTATATTATTAACCCAAGGGTTATAGGTAGAGGTGTACTATCCAGAGTTCCTGACAATGAACAGACCATTTATCAGGTCAGGTTCGTTTCCGGTTCTTGGGGGTGTGGGTGGTTGGTGTGTATGGAGGGGCTACTGGAGGTCTGGGTGGCGTACAAACGTATGGAGGTCATTTTGTATTTATGTACAACTGGGGGTCGAGTCGGGGGAGGCAGTGTGTGTGAAAATTTGGGATTGGTGGAGTGTGTGGTTGGGGTGGCGTTGCGTTTGGGGTAGGGGTTTTGCTTGGGCGTGGAAGAGGGTGGGAGGGATGTGGGTGAGAGGGTACGGGGAGGGCGTAGTGGACCTGGATCACTGTTGACGAAATATCGTCCTTGGTAATCTATCCCTATGAATGGGGCTGTGCTAGTTTTTCTGGCGTGCTTTGAGCCAAACAACCTGTCTTAGCCTTGTTCACTATATGATGTTTGAACAGGTCATACATAACGTTAACTTGACATATTTCTGCTCCTAAGTATATTTTGGAATGTGCCACGCAATATAATGAATGCTATTGCTTAGCACAACTATTTGTGTCTATAATTAATGACTGCGGCTTAAATATGCTGGTTTTACTGAAAAGTACATAAGAGTAAGAGGTGCCAAATATTATAAGACTTAATATATCTGGTGCCAAACTGTTGCAAGCTTTTGAGCAAATGAGTCTAAACGTATGTTTCCACGGTGTATTTCGGCATGTATTGTATGCGCCACAATACACCGGGTGGTTTAGAAGTATGCGGTGGCCTGTGCATACTTCTAAATCACAAGAACAGCCGGCCCCCATAGACTTGTATTATCCCCCGACACGTAAATGGGAAGAAGTGATATGTCACTTCTTTCACACTTCTATTCAATACACGATGGGAAGACAGGCGTAATTCATAGCTCTTTATGAGTGCTATGAATTAGCGTAATTGCAGGCTGCATTTAGGGCATATTGCAGCGCAATTATGTGCCAAAATACGCCCTGCAGTTACACCATGTGAACATATGTCAGATGAAAAAGCCATAATAATTTCAGAAATTTTCCTTTCTTTAATTGTTACACATTTGAAATAAATCTGCCCTATTGGGTACTGGTTGAAGGTCACCTCCAAGGTGCATCATAACTGGTTGCCATGATCACATGTCTGTCTTTCGAAAATTGCAGTACAAAGACCATTGGGTACGCAGGAAGCATCGGAACAGGAGCAGTAGTGGATCAGTGAGGTGAGTATTAATTGTCTCCTTATTTTATTCTGAGCCATAACTTTACTTTGGACAAATATTTTAGTAGCCTATATCTATTACTCCATTTAGACATGTTATTTACTCTTTTCTTGGCAGTGAACAAAGCTTTGGTGACAATCCACCTTAAAAGAATTCTTATATGTACCATGAAGGGTTAAAAGCAAAATAAGGCTATAAAAGCTTTTCTTTGTTCTTTCACTAGAAGTAGTAAATTACAAAATGTTCACGACTGACTGTACATCCAGGTCACAAGCTCTTACAACCATTGCTAGAAAGTATCACATTATTCTCTCTACTAATGGACTAGGAATTAGGAGGCAGAAAAAAATACGTATTTTAAGTGGAAACCAAGAGCATAAAATTATATCACTTATCATGAACTCAAGATCATATTAACAGAAAGATGCAAATCAAATGTCAAAATGACTTAGTCCTGTTCTTGAGCTTATCTTGTTGTTGACAGCTCTGAAACATGCCAAGAGGTAATTACATGGATTCAAAGATTTTACGCATTCTAGCCAAAACTTCAATTGTACCTTAAAGGGACACTTTCATTAAAAGTGGATTTTTTGTTAAAATCAATATTCCTGGAAAACTATTTTTTTAATCATTTTTGGCCGTCATTTTTTTTATTTTATGTTGCACAGTCCTATACAAAATTACATATAAAATCTTGCCCTTCTCTAACTGCGATAATAAAGAGATAAAACACCTCAATGGCAGGGCATATAGATCTCAGTTAATTGTTGGTGCTGCAAAAAATGCTAAGCTTGAACTTAGTATTCAATTTAGCGGTAGACATAATTGATTCAACTCTTATATTGTTCTCTTGACTGGAGCACTCGTTAATAGATTGCAGCTTTAGTCCTGTTATGTTGCTAGGTCATCAGTCGCTCTGTACTGTGAATTTGTGTGGTTGTGGGTTTGCATTGTGGCTGTATTGGGGGTTTCCTACTTTTTAAACATTTATCTCGTCCTGCTGATAACACTTATCTCTCAGACCCAAAGTTGGCCCAGAGAAGGACCATCAAGCAGTCCTCACTGCCATGCTATCAGAATCCACAGGGGGAAACAAGAATGAATGTATATAGGGGAACTTGAAAATTATATAAAAAAACTATTTTTTTTAAATACATAATGCTTGTGTAACGTTTCAAGGCGTTATTAAGGCAAACATAGGAGTACAATGAAACCAAGGGAACGCCGTTGAACTCGCGGGATGGGATAGTGGATCCATGGGACCACAGAGGCCCGGACTCTCACTACACGCGGGGTCAGCGGAAGTAAGGCCTAGGCCAGAATGCTGAAATAACGTCCGATGGATAAAGAAAGTCCAAAGTGTCCAGACAAAGGGGATGTAGATCAGGAAGTTTAGAGACCAGGGACGAGCTGCGGGCCACTGTGCGGATAGGAGGGGACAGCACAGAACACCAGGAACTCCCCCAGGATGGACAGCTCAGGGATCACAGGGACTCCGCCTGGAGGGACAGCACCGTTGGAAACGGTCTTCCGGCCAGGAAGGTACTGCACAGGAACAGGGACTCCGCCAGGACATGGGGGGTTACCTGCTCACGGAACCTTGACACCAAAACACAGGAACTTCACAGTGAACACGGCCAGGACTGAACCACGGGCTTGAGCACCAGTGAAACAGGCCTTTGGCCCAGACACACCATATATCAGGCACAGAATGTTGGTAGGAGGTGCCTTCCCTTTCTATAGGAGTCAGCAGACAGAAGAGGGAAACGGACAGTGCTGCAACAGGCACACAAGCCCAGTGTGGAGGAGGTTAACTGTTACAGCACCTGAAACGCATTAGCAAATTCCAACCTCAGGATCAAACCACACAGTTGCATGAGGCAGGAGGCAGGGGACATTTGAGATCATGGAAAGCTTGTCATCGTGTAAATTAAAATTGATGGGGGGCTTAACTTTTTTATGTTAACCCTTTGCACAGTTGCATAAAGCTATAATTTAATGGTAGTATTGTGCTTTGGATTTGGGTAGAACTGGTATGTAATATAAGTTTTGTATCCACACAAGGACCCATAAAATACACTTAACATATAACACCCATGTATCTGGGTACAAAAAATCTGCAGGCATCATATGTTGTAGAGGGTGAAAAACTGGAAAAATAATTGTGTAGAAGAATTTGGATGTATTTGTAGAACATAGATGGCATAACAGAATTCAGTGTCAATCAGCTGCCTCTAAAGCCAGTTTATAGAAAGGATGCAATGAAGCTGGATAAAGTGCAAAGACGAGCAACCAAACTAATAAGGGGGATGGAGTATCTTAGTTATGAGAAAATGTTAAAAGAATAAACTTACTTAGTCTTCAGAAAAGATGGCTTCAGTGGAGACATGGTTAATTTATATAAGGACATAACTGTAGGATGGGGAAAAGATAGTTCTTGTAATACCCCCTCAAAAGACACGGGGGCACTCCTTCCATCTGGAGAAAATAAAATTCAATATCCAGAGAAGAAAAGTGTTCTTTCCCATGAGAACCATGAGTTTGTGGAATAGCCATTCCAGGAGCCATTACTGCAGGGACAGTTGAGGGCTTAAGAAAGGATTAGATAACGACTTGCTACTAAATGATATTTATGCCTATGTAGCCATATAAGGCTGAGTTAACACATTGGACTGAAAAGTCTGATATGTTCCTGAGGTTGTTTCCGTGGCAGAGATCCAAGGCGCACCTTGAATGTCTGCTGAGGACTTTAACTTACAGAGGCGTTTTTTTGTCTCTTATCTGGATGTAGGTTAACCCCATTTCAATGGGTGTCCCTCCCTCCCTGAGGGGTATCCAATGAGGATCCCCTCAAAAGAATGAATAGACATGATCATTCTTTATTTTTTCCACATCATGGGTTTTAAATTTGTTGTGTGAGAAATCCACACTGTAGTTCACTGTGTACACTACAACACAGACTAGCCAGTCAAATGATTGGCCATAGTTTCACATGAAAATTTTGACGAGGAAATCAGCACGGAATTGCCATTGAAATCTTCTTTGAAACTGGTTGTGTGAACAAACCACAAAACATCCACTCTAATGGCAATTTTGGGTTTAGGGTTGATTGCTTCCTGCCTTATGGGTTCCAAAGTCTATATCAGTAGAGAAAAACAAAGCTTAAAATATTCCTTTGCCTCTTTATCCACATCTTTGAAATAGATAGACTTATGTATTTTTTCAACCGTATTATTTTACTATGCAGCTATTAATTATGCTGCACGCTGAATACTGTAAAAATTAATCCCAAAAAAACAAGGGTGACATTGCTATTTCTTCTATTTCCCTTCCTGCCAAAAAATATTAAATGTTATTTAGTACATTATATGTACACCAAAATGGTTCCTATAAAAATGAGCACACTAAAGAAAGAATAAAAACGCTTTGACTACAGACGGGGGAAATATGTTGACAGGTCATAAATGGCTATAAAAATTAGTTAATCATGATACGAATTGTGGTTGAATTTACTCTCACTAGGGTTGTTTCAGTGGGGGTTGTAACAGATGTTTAAAGATGATATAAAAAACAGTAACTCATCTCAATGTTATGGGGCCCCGTTCAACTCGGACCTTCTTTTGCCGTAGGATTGGCGCAAGTATTACCCAAAGTGGGCCAATCAGCGCCGGTTTGGCGTGTCTATACGGCGCCAATCCGTCGGCTCCAAGTCATTTAACCCGGTAATCCACTGCTCTCATAGAGAACAGTGCGGAATCAGTCGCTCCTCCCACGCTCGGCTAATCGCTGCGGGGGGTGGGGGGAGGGGGAAGAAAGTGAATGCACATTATGTACGGCGCGGACGCGCGGTATTCCATTCTGCATGTGGAGTGGGGGCAGGGAGCGGGCCCCCGCCGGAGCTCCGGCCCCGCCCCCGTCCCGACCCGTATTTAACGGCGGATTTGTCGAGCTCTATACGGCGCACAAATCCGCATGATTAAAGCACGTAAACTAGTGAAACACGGCCTTACCCTGTGGCTGCTGTTTTAACGCTCACTGTATTTCCACTGATCTCCACCTCCCACAGGGCGTAACTACAGGGGTAGCAGACATAGCAGCTGTCCTGGGGCCCGGGCCCTCAGCAGCTGCTAGCACGTCTGCTACTCCAGTAGTCTAGCTCCTGCGTCCGCTTGCAGTGAACATAACAGTTCCCTGCCGGCGGGGTGGAACTGCGTGGCCCTGCGCATCCTGCTTCTGAACGCCCGGACCCTTTGGCCCGAGCATTCAAGGGCAGGATGGCCCTGTGTTAGCAGAGTGGAACGCTGCCGACTCTCCGCTCTGCTTATCTTCCTGCTAGGCCATAAGCCTAGCAGACGCCAGCCCACAGTGCTGAAGTGGACAGCACAATGACGTCATATCATTGCACCGCCCGCGGCGAACACAGACTGCTCGGGAGCTAAGCTGGTTGCATCGAAGGAGTGATTTCTTATTTTTCTCTGTTTCTCCCCTCTAGGAAACTGGGCCTCTAAGCTATGGCCTGTACCCGCTCTGCGGCCCTATTGGTAGTTTGTACAGAGGTATGGGACAGGGATTTGAGAGTGCTGGGAAAAGTGAGGATTCTAAGATATTTGTGGTCAAAATTCTGGAGGTCCTTGGATACCCCCGGATGCAGAAACAAAAAGGGAAAGTCAAACGACTTCGTCAGAGAGAGAAAACATCAAACTGTGTGTAAAACAGCACTG
>JAODAL010016221.1:0-81360 GCA_025379985.1 Phyllomedusa bahiana | reverse complement strand
CCCCATTGCACCCCCCCTTTTCTCGTTTACCCCCTTTGCTTTTCGCTCCTATTCAGAAATAAAAAAATTTGAAAGGTAGGAAAATATTTTGGAAAGTCCCTTATTAAAAGAGGGCAAATCACAGCTATTCCCCAAATCCCCCCCAAATAAAAACAAAATTGCTGATTCAATTTAACTGCAAGGTGTCTTTTAAACAAACCCTGGACTGGCAAAAGCCCCCAAAAAACCATCGTTTTTTTGGTAAAAAAAAGGGATTTTTTGCCCCTTTTCAATTCCCCTTTGGGGTGAATATAGAATTGCTTTTTTTTAAGTTTTTAAAGGGGGAAGCTCGTCAATAAAACAATGCGGGGTTTTGCAAAACCCAAAAAAACACGTAACTGTTTTTGTTTGGTAAAAAAAGGGTATTTTTTGCCCCTTTTCAATTCCCCTTGGTGAATAAAAGAATTGCTGTTTTAAGTTTTAACGTGGATGCGGGCTCAATGAACAATGCGGGTGTGAAAAAAGTAAAAAAACACGAAAACGTTTATTTTTTTGGAAAAAAACGTATTTTTTGCCCCTTTTTTAAATTTCCCACCTGGGGTAAACTATAAAAATTTCTTTTTTAAGATTTCGTGGATGCGCTAAATGAAAAAAATTACTGGGTAAAAGAAAAAAAAACACGAAACCCTGTTTTTTTTTTCGTATGAAACAGGTATGTTTTGCCCCTTTTAATTCACCTGTGGTGAATTAGAATTGCTGTTTTAAATTTACGGGATCCCTGCTAAAATAACAATGCTGGGGGGCAAAGTCAAAAAACACGAAAAACTTTAAGTTTTTGAAGATACACTATTTTTTTGCCCCTTTCAATTCACCGGTGGTGAAAATGGAATTGCGTTTTAAAAAATTTAGGGTGGATGCGCGTAATGAAAAAACCTGGGTGTGAAATAATTCAAAAAAACAAAAACTTTTAAAATTTTTTGGAAAATAAAGGGTTTTTTTTTTTGCACCTTTAAATTTTCACCTTTTGGGTGAATATAGAATTGCTTTTTTTTAAGTTTACGGGATGCAGCGTCAATAAAAATTTGCTGGGGGCCAAAAGTAAAAAAACACGAAAACGGGTTTATGTTTTCGTATGATACCCGGTATTTTTGGCAAAAAACCCAACCTGGTTTGACTACAAGATTGCTGGTTTGTTTTTTAACTGAAAAGGGATAAAATCAACAGCCCACAGGTGAAAAGGGGAAAATTAAAATGAACACATATCGAAATTTATACTGAAATAAAAGTGAATTTTGCACCTAACAAAGAGACCGAAATTTAACTAGAAATGATGTGAAATCCAATATAAGTTCGGGCTGCCCAAAAAACCGGGAAATTTTTCAATAGAAAACTGTTAATAAAAAAAATTATTCCACTACAATGCCCAAACACAAAATTTTTTTGGTAAATTTTTAATCCATTTTTCTTTATAGATAGAGCGTCTGTGTTCCCCCCGGGGGGGGGGGGAACCCCCCCCCTTGCTCCCCCCGCCGTGAATTTACAGCGTAGTTTCTGTTTTAAAAATTTCCCTCTAGTTTAACTACAAAAAAATCTTAAAATTTTAAAAATAACAAAATTTTGGAAGGACACAGCTAATACAGGGGTTTTCTCTGTCCCAAAAATAGCCCTTAATTTTCGCTGACTTTTTTGGCCACGGGCAGAGCGCGGTCCTACCCCTATGAGCCCGCGAGAACACTGAGGGCCTGAAAAGGAAACGCTATTCTATAAAAAACGGGGTCATGTGATTTTTCCAGCCAATCGCAACCATACAAAAACCCCATCATGACGTTGCCACACATCTCACCCTGCTCTTTTTCTAAATCTATTTGCGGGCCGCCAAAATTACAGGAAGCGCTGAAAAAGCGCGATTTTTAAATAAAAGATGCTCAGATTTTAACCTTAATTATCGCATGACCCGGAAATTTCGTCACCATAAAAACCTTGCCGTTTTCCCAATTTTGTCGATAAAAATCTTTTCACACTAATTGCAGTGCAATGTCTAACACAATCTTGGTAAAATTTTATCCATTGTTCTTTTATGGGAAAGAGCTTGTCTTGTTCCCCCGGGGGCCCCCCCCCCCCCCTCCCCCCCGAGATTTTTAACAGCGGTAGATGCTGCTTTTAAAATTCTCTAGCTAACTACAAAAAATTTCTTCAAATCTCTAATCTAACAAAAATTGGAAGGATCAAAGCTAAAAGAAAGGGGGTTTTTTCTGTGCGGGGTAAAAAAATTTTCCCGCAACTTTTTGGCCACAGAGCCACGCCCTTTTCCTAGAGACGTTTGAGAGACACTAAAGGCCCTAAAAACCAAAAAGGGGCCTTTTTCTATGTTAAAACGGGGTAAATTTTAAATTTTTCCCCAGCCAACGAAACCATACACATCCAGCCCCATAAAGTGGGCCCCACCATCTCACCCTGCTCAAATTCTGAAAATCTGATTTGCGGGCCCCCAAAAATTTACAGGAAGCGCCGAAAATCGCGATTTTTAAAAATTTGTTTAAACAGTTTTTAACCCTTTAAATTTTATCGCATTTCTAAAAATTTTTCGACCCACCAAAAAACCCCTTTCCCGTTTTACACTTTGTCGATAAAAATCGCTAAAACACTACTGTCGGACCCACAGATTAAAAGTGTTTGGGAAAAGGAGCCCTGTGAACCCCCTTTTTTATTTGAATTGGACTTTTAAAATTTTTATATCTGCCCGTACCACAGTATTGGCCCTTTTAAAACTGTCTAAAACCCACAGAAAAAAAAATTGCGGGGAAAAAAGGATTCTTTAAACCCACCATTTTAGTTGAACTGGACTTTTGACTATTCCTGCCTTTGTACCTCAAAAAGACCAAACCTGTCTGACCCACAGTTAAAAAAGTGCCGGAAAAAAAGGATCTTTAAACCCCCAAATTTTATTTGAACGGACATTGACTATATCTTTTCCTGTCCCAAAACAGAATGACCATTAAACCTGTTTTAACCCCCATTTTAAAAAAGTCCCGGGAAAATGGGAGTTTTTCAACCACCATTTTTGGGTTTCACTGGACTTTGGACTAAAACCGGGTCCTGGGCCACAGCATGAGCCCCAAACCGATGCCCCCCAAAAATTTAAAAGGCCAGAAAAAGGGGGTTTTTGAACCCCCTTTTTAGTTTCATTTGGACTTTGACAATCCCTGTCCGGGGCCACAGCTTTGAGCCCCAAACCTCCCATGACCCCCAGTTTTTAAAAAGTCCCGGAAAAAGGAGTCTTTAAACCCAAACCTTTTTAGTTTCACGGACTTTAAACTATACCTGCCCCTTGGGCCACAGCAGAGCCCCAAACCTGCATGACCCCAGATTAAAAAAGTGCCGGAAAAAGGAGTCCTTTAAACCCCTTTTTTAAGTTTCCCCTGACATAAAACATCCCTGTCCTAAACCAAAACCTGACCCCCAAACCTGCATAACCCCCAGTTTTAAAAAGTCCCGGAAAAAGGAGTTTTTCAACCACCTTTTTTTTTTTTCACGGGACATTGACTATCCCTTGCCTTCCCACAGCATGACCCCAAAACCCTGTTTGACCCACAGATCAAAAGGGGAAACCATGGCTTTTTTTGTACAGTGCCCGTCATTTAGTATTTTTTTTGGTAACTGACATTTTTTTTACAGAATTTATTTAGGGAATTTTTTATTTATAGCCCTTACTTTAATATCTTTTTGTTTTTTTTTAAGTGTATAAAAAAACAACTTAAAACCCCCTCCCTGCAGTTTTTTTAAAAGGAAATTTTTTACAGTGTAGATTTTTTAAAATTCGTCCGCACACCCAAAAGTAATAAAAATTTCCTAATCACCCCCAAAACCCACTTCTTATTGAGAAGTTTTTTGCCCTCCTGGCTTTTAGAGTGATTCCCCAATAAATTTTCAATGGTTTTCATTTTTCCTCCAAATCCTTCTTAGCATTGGGGGACAGACTCCCCGGGAGATAAAAATGTTTGCGCCCCCATAGTGACCCCACCCCAAAAATTTTTTTAAGCCTAAAAATTGTACAATTTTTTTGTCCACCCCGGGACCCTTTTAATGACACTATTTAAAACCTCACAGAAATCACCTTTTAAAAATCAATTTTTTTAGAAAATTTGAAGCTCTCCTGATTCCCCCTAACGATGAAGCCATTTGCGCCTCACCATCGTTAACAGGGGGTCCACCCCGGGGGCCCAAACTTACATTGGGGATGAAACCCCAAAAAAAGCGCTGCCCTTTAATTAACACGCTTCAGCGGGTCGGGGCGGAGTTCCCGGGGGTGCGGTGAAGCCCAGGCGGCGTCCGTCATCAAATAACCCGGAAAAAATGCCCTTATAAACCGCGGGAACAAAAACATCATGCTGAAGCAGAGTTTTGGAAGTGGAAGTGTGAGGAAAGCCCTTTCCCACCTTTCCTCGTAACATCAAGACCTGGGTAGCGTTTGCCCCCCCTTTATGAATGCGGCCCAAAATTAGCTTCATTTTGGAAATCCCGGGTTTGGTTACGTTCCTGTTCCACCCCGGGTGCCCTTTCTTGGCATTCTTTTTCTCTTTTAAACTAAACGTGCTGGGGGAAAAGGCCCTTTGTTCTTTGTTCTCTGCCTTGCTCCATACTCCATGCCCTCTGAAAAACCAAACCATCTGGTCAACCCTTCCTGTCCCTCCCTTTGAACAATTAAAAGGGGAATATTTGCCCCAAAGCAAATTTTGAAACTTTCAATTTTTTTATTTTTTTTAAATTCAAAAAACCCACTTTTTTTAAAATTTAGGATGGAAATCCCACCACGTTTTTGTTTCCCTTTTTTTAATTTTAAATTAAATGGTTTCTCAATACAGGGATTGCTAGCTAAGTAAAAGATCTTGCAAAAACAAGTCTTTTGCAAATAGGGTGTCCAAAACAACTGTCCTACCTTTTCCTTTTTTTCTGACAGCCCCATAAAACCTTTTTTGAGCCACTCTTGAAAATTTGGGAAAAGAAAAAATGTCTGTTAAAACCCCTTTTTTACAATAAACCTGTAGTCAAATTTCATTTCACGCAAAATCCCCCAAAAAAATTCAAAAATGACCCATGAGCCACTTTTGACAATTGTGAAGAAAAAAAAGTCTTTAGAAAAAAACTTTTTTTTTATAAAAGGACCTGTAAAAAGGGCTGCATGTCACAGCAAAATCCCCCCAAAAAAAAAAACATAAACCCATGAGCCACTTTTGACAAAAAAAGAAAAAAACCAAAAATTTTTTCCCAAAGCAACTAACCCCAAAAAAATTATAAAAATACTGTTAAAAATTGTGAGGGAAAATGCCATTTAAAAACCCCCAATTCGCCCCCAAAAGGACCATGATTATACCCTGTTTTCTCAAAAGGCAACATCCCCCAAAAACCCCATTGACAATGCAAAAAATTCAAAAAAGATGAAGTGAAAAATGGAAAAAGGGTTTTGTCAAAAACCCTTGCTGTCTTTTACAGTCTCCTCACACCCCAAAAAACCAGAAAAATAAAATTTTGGGAACTGAAAAAAAAAAATTGCAGTAAAAAAATGATCTTTTTTTAAAAAAAAGTTTTCAAGGGGACCATTTCTGTTTGAAGGGGAAAAGGGGAAAAAAAAACCGGCAACAAATTTCTGCCCCGGGCGGGGCCAAAAACATCATCAGAGACCCCATCCCTGTTTTCATCTTTGATAGTCGTGCACCATGATCTTAACGGTCTCTGTGTGTTGAAATGTGTGCCCTGCACTGCATGCGTTGGTGAGGTGGTAAATAAAGTTCCCAAGGTCCCCCCTTAGTTTTGGGCCCACCTTGCTGCTCTGCTTACCCCCCACCCAAGGGCCCAATTTGGCACCAAACCCCCTGCACGTCGCTGACGTTGTTCCACCTGACATTTTGAAGAACGTGAAGCAAAACGAAACCCCAATTTCTCCATTGATCAATCAAAAGGGTCTCCATTTCCTGTTTTTTAAACTCCTATTTGGGTGGGGGGAAAAAAAGTCCTGAGTTTTTTTTTTGTCCCGGGATCCAGGGGGGTGGCCACCCATAACGGGTTTGTTCTTTTTGAGGGGCCTTTAATGCGGTAAAATGTTGGGGGAAATGGACATCCAAGCACCATGTGAAGAGGACCTTTGGATTTCCCAAGCCTCGGGGTCGGGGGGCACAAGCAAACGAACTTCCTCATTCCTTCCCCCTCCCCACCCAAATTTTCCCCCAAACCTTTTTAAGGGGGGGGAAAGGGACGTGGGAAACGTCAGGGGTCCAGGAATACCTCCTCCTCCTCCAACTCCTCCGCTTCCTTCCCACCCAGCTTCAACCAACCACCCCTGACTTGCCTCAGATGATGCACCGTGAGAGCTGTTGCGCCGCCTTGGCACTACCCTTTGGAACCCCAAAACCACTGCCTAATGAAGACCGATAAAAAATTTAGAACTGTCGGGGCCTTTTTATTCGACGGAGAGAAAGGCTCCATGTCCGCATCGTGTCCGTTTCCTCCTCCGTTTGGCTGGGGGGACCTGATTTTTTCACAGTGGGCCAAAGATGTTTCCCGAGTTCCAACGATCGTTCCCAAACTAAAAATCACCACAATTGTCCCTGCTGACAAGGGGATTGTCCGGGACGACCCTTTTTTGGGGGTTTCTTCAAAACTGGGAAGGGTGGTGCAAGCTCTTTCACCCGGGCCCCTACTCTCGGTGGGGTCAACAAACCCCCAAGGTTTGCGACCGCTGCTTTTCAGGGCCTGTGCACTTCGTACTGCCCCAAGGGGATTGCGCTGCTGCCACAATCACTGGGGCATGTGGAGGGTGGAAAATTTCCCGGGGTGTTGCCACGTCAACAATGAACGGTTTTTACGGGAAAGGCCGAGCTTTACACTGCAACGCACCAAGGGGGGATGAAGCAGGGTGCGAAAAGCGGAATTTCAACTCAGACCTCGAGCCCCTCACAGGCAGTCCAGACCCCCGGGAAGCCGCTTTAGAAATTTTTGGGCGACGAGGTTTATGACATGTGCCAGGGAAGGGAAAGTCTCCCCGCCAAAAGATCTTAAGGGGGGCCGCCAAGATTTTGGGCCTTTCCCCCCCACACCCCCCTTGCCTTTTTCACAAAGGGTTTTTGTCACCCAGGCCAGCCTCGTCCCCCGTTGCGGAAAGCCGTCCACAAACTCCTGAAACCCGTGTGGGACGGGCCCCACCAAGAAAATTAAAATTTTAAAAACGCCTGGTTTTCCTTTTGGGGACGTGGCCCCCCGAAGGGAAACCCTTGGGGGGGGCCCTGGGCCCCAACCCCGCGTTATTTTGGGGAAAAGGGGCACCCAAACCCTGAGGAAAAAAACCCCCGTCACCCCCAAGACTCCCCCCACCCCCCCTAACCCCGTGAGCTTCACAGAGATATAGCGGGCCTTTGGGCCCTGCTTTACTAGTCCCTGTGTCGTGGTGAATGGGGCTTTTTTCCCCGGGCCCAAAGGGAGACAACGCGCTTAAATTTTAGATGACCCCGGGGCTGGCCAGGGCAGGGGCGGCTTTTTCTGGCAAAAAAAATTTCCTGCTTGGCATCTGGGATTGGGGGAGGCAAGGGCCCTGACATGGCGGAACCCAACTGTTCCACCGACGGAAAGGCAACATTTCCAAGGGCCCAAAAAACCCGGCAAAGCCCCACATTCAGGCTTTTGGCTTTGGGGAAAGGTTTGGGTTTTAAATTTGGGTTTTTTTTCTTTCTCCCCAAAACCCGGGGAAAACAAAAAGGGTGGCTGCTTTGACTGGCCCCCTGAAAAAAGGCCCCCTCAGGTCCCTCCCAAAATTTGGGAGGGAAGGGGAAGGGGGAAAATGGGTCTCGGGACTTTTGGAACCCCTTCCGGGCGGGCGGTGGGGGCTGAAGCGGGGCTGATTTCCCGATCAGACTCCCGAAAGAACATGGGGACTAAAGGGAAAGCTTGGTGTGGCGGGGAGGCCCGGAAAAACAGAGGGTGTTTTACAGTGGTTTTGGAAAGCCCGGGATCGGTGGGGGGCCTTTTTGGGCCAATTTTTTGCCCCCCATTTTTTAAAATCATGCATTTTTGCTGCATGTTTACTAGACCCTTTTTGGGGGGGGGGGTTAAACCCCCTAAAATTTTTGGCCCCCTACTTTAAACTTTTCGGGGAAAGGCTTCAAAAGACCCTCGCGGTGAATCAGAGGCTTGCTCAAAGAAGGGCCCAGGGTTGAAGGGGGTTTCCCGGGCCTTTTAGGAAAAACCCATAAGCGGGCGGGATTTTTGCTGACCGGGGCTTTGGGGGAATCATATCGCGGGCTTCGCGACGACCCTCCCCCCTTTTTGAAAGGGGACCCATATTTGGGCACTCCCCATCACTTCCTTCTCGTTCCCCCCCCCCCCGTGATGAAGCGCCGCAAGCAAATTCTGCGGAAAAGCCCCGGATTGGGTCCGCAATGTCGTCATCATCATCAAACATCAACCAGGTGCTTGTTTTGTCCGACTTTCTGCATCCCGGAGCTGTGGGGTACAAGCAAGAGGTTTCGGGAAAGGGGTTTACCGCCGCCCGGGGTTTTTGCCCCATTGACCGCTTTCCTTCTCCTCCTCTGATGGCATCAGTAACCCGGCGTCAAAAAGACAAATCATCCTCTTTGGCCTCTTGATCTTTTTAAAAAGCCCTTTTGACCCCAACCACATTTTTTTCATCAAAAGGTCTTTTAGAAAATGGATTTTCCACAGTGGTGGGGACAAAACCCAGTTGAAAATTTGGGCTGCCTTTGCTTCATGTTTTGGGCGGGGCTGATGATGCGATGGGCGATATTTGGGGGTCCTGACTGGGGGGATGAGGAGGTTTAAGAACTGCTGGATTCAGGTTTCCCTTAACCACTTAAAAACAGATTGGCCCCCCCCTGTTTCGTTACGAGATTCACAGGGCCCCGACCCACGATGACAGGGCCCAAAGGGGCCCCCCCCAAAACCCAAAGAACCCTGGGATCCGTGTTAATTTGCCAGCAAAGGAAGGAGCACCTTCCCCTCGGGACCCCCTACCCTCCATGTCCTACCCCCCCCTTTGCTCCCTTACCACCCCGCAATTTTTGCCCCCATTTTCAAAAGATAAAATTTGGAAGGTATGGGAAAAGTTTTTAAAAGTCTCTTAATTTAAAAAACGGCAAATCACAACTATTCTCAAAACCCTTTTTCGTAATTCAAAATTTTAAATGCAAGGTGCCCCTATCAACAAAGCTGGACTGCGCCAAAATGAAAAAAACCCCCCCCTTTAAATGTATACCCGATAAAAAAAATGGGGTTTTGGGACCTAACAAAAAACTCCTCGGTGACTACAAAATTGCTGTATTCCCAAAAAATTAAATTTCCCAAGGTGCCCTTTAAACAACAAAGCGGGACTTTCGCCAAAGTGAAAAAACACCCAACGAAATGTTTTACAGATAAAAAAGTGGAGTTTGCACCTAACAAAAAAACCTGCGGTGAAATACAAAATTGTTTATACAAATTTAAGTGCAAGGTTCCTTATCAACAAAGCTGGCCTGCGTCAAAGTGAAAAAAACCTATCTGAAATGTATAACGGAAAAAAAAAATTGGGGGTTTTGCAAACCAAACAAATACAAACCCAAATGAATACAAAAATTTTGTATTCAAATTTTAAGTGAAGGTGCCTCTATCAACAAAGTTTGGGCCCGCATCAAAGTGAAAAAACCCAAACTTAAAGATATTAAACCCAGTAATTAAAGTGGAGTTTTGCACCTAAAAAAATCCAAACCCGCGGGGACACAAAAATTTCTGTATTCAAATTTAAGTTGCCCGGTGCCTCTATCAAAAAGCCCGGACTGCGCCAAAAAAAGGGAAAAAAAACCCCCTGAAATGTATTAAAGGTTAATAAAAGTGAGTTTTTTTCCCAAAATAACCAAAAAACACCTCCCGGGGCTACAAAATTTCTGTATTCAAATTTAAGTGCAAGTGCCTCTATCAACAAAGCTGACCTGCCCAAATTTAAAAAAACCAAACTGAAATGTATACGGGTAGTAAAAGTGGGGCTTTGCACCTAACAAAAACACCTGCGGGACTAAAAAAATTTTCTGTATTCAAAAATTTTAAAGAAAGGTCCTTTTAAACAAAAAAAGCTGGCCTGCGTCAAAGTGAAAAAACACCTTCTGAAATGTATAAAGAATAAAAAAAGTTGGGTTTGCCCCCCAAAAAATACACCGCTTTACTTTAAAAAAATTTTTGTTTTTCAAATTTAAGTGCAAGGGGCCTCATCAACAAAGCGACTGCGCCAAAAAGGAAAAAAAACCTTCTGGGAAAAGTATACGGATAATAAAAAATGGAATCCCTTTCACCTATCAAAAACACTTTTCAGTTTTCTAAAAAAGATCCCGTTTCCCCAATATAAGTAATATTTCCCAAAAGAAAACTGGGTTAAAAAAAAAGCCATTGCAATGCAAAGTCCCAAACAAAGTTGGCTTTCACAATTTCCCCCTATCCTTTAAAAAAAATTGGGCTGTGTTCGCCAGCGGGCCCCCCCCCCCCCCCCCCGCTCCTCCCCCCGACTTTACAGGGCTTAAGTGCCTTTCCCTTTTAAAAATTTTTTCAGCCTAAAACCCCAAAAACTGGGAAAACCCCTAATGTTCACCTAAAAGCATTGCGGGCTGTTTTGGAAAAAATAAACAATTTCACTGAGCTGTTTTGGACAGAGACCCCAAACAAAACGTCCTACTCCTATGAGACACTGACACACACCCGGAGGCAAACAGAAGGGGGGTTCCCATGTAAAATTTAGGCATTTTTATTTTTTCCAGCCAATCGCAAAATACACATCCCATTTAAACGTCGCAACCACACCCGCTCACCCTGCTCTATTCTCTAAGCTGATTTGCTGGCCCCCAAAATGACAGGAAGCGCTGAAATTGGCGTGATATTAATTAAAAATTATTCCAGATTTTCACCTAAATTAAACTAGTGACAAAAAAATCTGATCAAAATAAAAAAACCCTGCCCATTTCCCCCTTTGGGCCCATAATATCGCCCCAACACAAAAAACCAAACCTATTGGGAAAGGGCCCGGGAAATTTTGGGGGGGAGTTTTCCCGGGTGCTTTCAGCTAGGGGTTCAAAAAGATTTGATTTTAAAAATTTAGGGGGTGATAGAATTTGGGAACCTTGTTCATTTCCCTTTTTGATCAAAAAAAACTGCAAAAAAAGAAAACCCAAAGGCGTATAAACCCTTTTTCAGAGGTATGTGTGTAAAGTACCCAAAATTGGAAATTAAATTGAGCCCCCAGAACCAATTTTTCTAAAAACTTTTTGGGTACACCCAAATTTTTTTAAACCCAAAAGGGTTTTTTATCATAATAAAAGCTATGAATAGGTTTGGAAATTTTTCATCTTATGTAAAATATTTATAACCTTCCTGATTCCATCACTAGCCTGTCAACCACAAACAAAACCCACCTGATCCATGTTAATTAGTATAGGTAGAATAACATTTAATCTATTGGTTATAATTTTTGAATAAAGTTAAAATATACAATTTAAGACAAGATTGTTTTTGGGATTTTCACTAAAGCTAAAAGTTTATCCAGTTTTGGTATAAATTTTTTTGTAGCTGCCCCAACCTTTTTAGGGAATTTTAACCTGTGGTTTACCTTTTAGAGTTTAAAACAGTCAGGGCGTGGTGCTAAAAACGGAAATGGGAAAAAATTTTATTTCTCATTTATGAGGGGGATCTGGGTTTAGGTGATTTTTAAATTGGGGATAGCAGAAAAGGTTTGCTCCACCTCCGCAATGGATATGGGTGCATTCAAAGAGTGCTTTTGTTGTTCTGTTAGTGTCGGGAGGTTGATCCAAACAAAAAAATTTTCTCCAAAGGGCCCGGTGGAATACTGACTACCGAGTGAATCTTCCCCCAAAATTGTTAAAAATGCGTTATAGTAAATCTGCAAACACGTTTTCTAAAATTTTTTGAGGCATGGAATTTTTCTTTTGTTTTGGGGAAGTTTAATTTAAAAAATTTTAGGGCTTGCTTGGGGAAAATTTTAAATCTATTCCCCAAACATTTACCCGGCCAGTCCCCTTGAGGGGAAAATTTCCCCTTTTAAATCTAGAAAGGGATTTCTCATATTCTCTTTAGGGATTTAAATCCCTAAACTGAGATATAAGGGTTGATAGTTTTATTATTTAAACCGGGGCGAAAGTTTTTAGTTTTAAGGGTTTCGTTTCAAAAATCATGATTTTATTCAAAAGATCAGAAAGGTCACTTTCCCTCTTTTTTTTCTCTAGAAAATCATGGCCAAAAAAAGACCCTTTTAATTGGTTTTTAACTTTAGAAACAACCCCCCACAAAGTCAGAGTAGGGCAGATGGTGTCTTAAATTTCAAAGTTTTTAAAATAAAAAGTTTTGTGTTGTCAGAGCTAGTAGTTTGGGATTTTAACAAAAAGTGATTTATGTGCCAAGGGAAACTGGTAATGGGGGGAAAAGAGTCTTTAAACCCTGAAGGGGAAAAATGGGGCACCCATCCCCACCATGTCAAAAACCCCATTTCCCGAGATAAATATTTGAAAAAAGCCCCTTCTGTTCACCCTATTTGGGTGGGAGAAGTAAGTAAAGCCCCCTCACTTAGGAATGTGGTATCACCAATTGGGCCCTGGAGATTTCCCCCCTGGGGCCAAAGGGGGATATATAATAACGGGGCTTTCGGCAGAATTGGGGTCTTTTTAGCCCGACACGACGCACCCCCTTCGGTATAATTTAAAAAAAACCTTACGCCAATAAACACGCAATTTCGAGCGACTGCGGCACTTTGTAAAAGCGCCTTTTATTTTGGGGGGATGCGGAGGGGGGGGCACACTAGAACCCGTGCAAAGCTATAGATTTAAGTTTCGTTACTGGCCAAGTCCAGGCGCATTGCTTGACTGAACAGGTAAACCAGTAAGAAAGCCAGAATTGTCCTTAGCGCTAGAATGCGCGCTATATTATGACCGCAATAAGAAAGCAGGTTCATAAATCAGGCACATTATACACTATTATAATGTGCATGAAAATTAGCATCTAAACGGCAAAAATCATACATGTCGCCCTAAGTGTTGAAAATCTACAGAGTATCTATTGCTACCCCAAGATCTGTCTAGGGAGTTGTTTATGGTCATGTTAAAATTACCGCATATAATTAGATTGTGGTGTCATTTGTTGAGCTTTAAGGATTAATTTGCTATTGAAGGTGAGTTGGCAAGTATTTGGTACATGTAGTGATAGGATCGCTTATTGAAGTGAGTTAAGTAGACATTACAAGATGAAAAAACAACCTTTCGCATCAATATGGGATTCAATCAGTGAGCAAGCCCTAGTATCTCCGACGACGATTGCTACCCCTTTCTTCTGATCCACGGTTGTGTGAAAGGAGACTGTACATTTTCTGTTTCAGAGGGCCTGTGTCTACCTTTTGGAGAGGAGTCTTCTGAAGGCATACGATATCTGCCTTAGACTTCAAGGCCTCTCGTCAAAATAGAGATCTCTTGAATGGGGAGTTTAGGCCGTTAACATTGAGTGACAAATTTAATCCGCATTGGAAGGTGAAGAGCGTCTACAAATGAAAAATGGAGTATAAGTGGTCCGAGCCAGGAATATATGCCTAGGCAAACGTTAAACCAATCATATGACTATATATAGAAAAACATTAAACAAATAAGTAATTGCAAAACACATGCAAGAAACATCAAAAAGAGCCTGGGTTTGATTCCTTTGTACACAGGACTGCGGGGTGGGGGAAAGTTCAATACAGGACCCTGTGTAGAGAAAATAAGTTCAACAAAAACCTGTAAAGGTAGAACTTGAGATCAACATCAGGAGAAGAGAGTGTACAATATCACCCGATTATTCAGACAAATCAGTCACTCAGGGATTGATGGGTTTGCTTCTAGGATCAAAGGTAGGAAATGATTTCTGACCGATCTCTTGACTTTTTTATGGGCGTGCCAGTGGGGGTCATGAGGAGCTCCAAAGGGGCAAGAAGATTTTTTGCCATGTCGGGAGTGTGACAGATAAAAGTGACATTTTCCTAATACGATCAAGTATTGACTCTTTCAGGTCAGACATAGACCTTGCAGACAGATTAGGAAAGATTGCTATGTTGTTAAATCTGTCTGGAAGTGGTGTGCCTTTCCATAAGAAACTTAGAATTCATCCATTGGATGGATCTTCGCAACGGTGTCCAGAGGAACTGATGAGGGCAATTGCTTCGGTTTAGGTAGGCGGTGTAACCTATCTATTGTCATGAGTGACCCTGACAGCTTCATGAAATGAGAAGAGATGATTCAGTGTCTTCTCTGTGGGACTTAAATTTTCTACTTGATCTTGAAAAGCTGTTTTTGTGAATCCAGTTTGTGACTGAGTAGGAGATAGTGATTGAAATGGGATGAGTGATGGGAGTTGTTTGGGGGCTGTTGAAAAAACTGAGTGAATTTGGTAGTTTCTGGGATTTTTTATTTTGTTTAGAAGTGCCGCCCATGTTGGTAGATTTGTAGGAAGATTTGTTTACAATGTGCGTGTGTAGAGCAGAAACAAGCTTCTAAGTGGAAAGTCCAGGTGTAGGGTAGCAATTAGAGATGGGCGAATTTCCCGAAATTCGTTTCGTTCACTTTGCCGAATTTCTCATCAAAAAATAACTTCGTTCCGAATTACTTTGGGACGAATCACATTAAAAAACAGCTATTTCTAGGCTGCACAGAGCCTGCAGGGTGCTGTAGAACGTTGTGCCATGCTTAAATATGCAAGGGAAGGCTTGTTTTGTCTTCGATACAATTTGTGTTTGAGTATACACGCACATGACTGCCGCCGCTTCATAGAATCGCTTCACTATAAAATTCCCTGGACTTAAAGGGCAAAACTGACAAAAAACGGAAGGCGGGAATGATGCTGATAAAGTCATGCCAGAGAAAGCTGAAAAAAACAAGCTGAGAGCTCAGGTGGCAAATAGTGACAGAGTGTGGAGGTGACGGCGGCAGCCACAGCATCATGCGGTCAACAGTGGCACTAAGCCATTCTGGAGTGGCAAAACAGAGTAAGGCCATAGAGTGGCAAAAATGACACTAGTGTGGTAGGTCACGGCAGCAGCCACACAGCAGGCATGAGGTCAGACATTGCTCAATGCCAGAGTGTTATGTCATGCAACAGCCACAGCAGCATCATGAGTCAGACTTGGCACAATGCCAGAGTGTTAGTCACAGAAGCAGCCACAGCAGCAGCATGAGGTCATGACAGTAGGCACAATGACAGCAGTGTGTAGGTCACGGCAGCAGCAACAGCAGCAGCATGAGTCAGACAGTGGCACAATGACATTCTGGAGGTGCAAAAACAGGAGTAGGCCACAAGTGGGACAATGACACAGTGTGTAGGTCACAGCACAGCCACACAGCAGCATGAGGTCGACAGTGGCACAATGTACAGAGTGGTGTGGAGGTCACAGCAGCATCCACAGCAGCAGCATGAGGTCAGCAGTGGCACAATGACACTCTGGAGGTGGCAAAAACAGGAGTAGGCCACAGAGTGGACAATGACACAGTGTGGAGTCACGCAGCAGCCACAGCAGAGCGATGAGGTCATGCATGGCACAATGACCTTCTGGAGTGGCAAAAACAGAGGTAGGCCACAGATGTGGGACCAATGACACAGTGTGGAGGACCGGCAGCAGCCACAGCAGCAGCATGATCAGACAGTGCACAATGACACAGTGTGTAGTCAACAGGCAGTAGCCACACAGCAGATGAGGTCAGACATTGGCACACATGAGCATTCTGGAAGGTGGCAAAAACAGGGAGTAGGCCACAGAGTGGGACAATGAAACATGTAGGAGGTCAAGGCAGCAGCCACAGCAGCAGCATAGGTCCAGACAGTGGCACAATGACACAGTGTGTAGGTTCCACGGCAGCAGCCACAGCAGCAGCTGAGGTCAGACAGTGGCACAATGACACAGTGTGAAGGTCATCTGCAGCAGCCACAGCAGCAGCATAGGTCAGCAGTGGCACAATACATTCAGGAGAGTGGCAAAAACAGGAGTAGTCCACTAGGAGTTGGACAATGACACAGTGTGGAGGTCACGGCAGCAGCCACAGCAGCAGCATGAGGTCAGACAGTGGCACAAATGACCAAAAAACATAGTGTGTAGGTCAACCGCAGCCACAGTAGCAGCATTGAGGTCAGACAGTGGGCACAATGACACAGTTGTGAGGTCACGGCAGCAGCCACAGCACATCATGAGTCAGGCATGGCACAATGACTTCTGGAAGTGGCGGAAAACATCGAGGAATAGGCCACAGAGTGGAACAATGGCACAGTGTGGAGGTCACGGCAGCAGCCACATAAGCAGCATGAGGTCAACAGTGGCACAATACACAAGGTGGAGTAGTCACGGCAGCAGCCGACAAGCAGCAGCAGGCGGTCAGACAGTGCACAATGACAGAGTTGGAGTCACGGGCAGCAGCACAGCAGCAGCAATAGGGTCAGACAGGGAACGAATGACACATGTGTAGGTCACGGCAGCAGCCCCAGCAGCAGCATGGAGGTCCAGACAGTGGCACAATGACAGAATGTGAGGTCACGGCAGCAGCCCCCCCCCCCCAACCCCCACCCCCCCCACCCCCCCCCTCACCCACCCCCCGCACTAACCACCCCCCGCCCCCCTCCCCCCCCCACCACAGCAGCAGCATGAGGTCAGACAGTGGCACAATGACACAGTTGTGTAGGTCACGGCAGCAGCCACAGCAGCAGCATAGGTCAGGCAGTGGCACAAATGACATTCTGAGTGGCAAAAACAAATAGGCCACAGAGTTGGCACAATGAAACAGTGTCTAGTCACGGCAGCAGCCCAGCAGCAAGCCATTGAGTGCAGAAAGTGGCAGCAATCACATTCTGAGGTGGGAAAAACTTGTATAGGCCACAAAGTGGCACAATGACAGTGAGTGGAGTGACGGCGGCAGAGCAACAGCAGAGTCAGAGAGTTGGTCACAATACACAGTGTGGAAGTCACGCAGCAGCCCAGCAGCAGCATAGGTCATACATGAGCACAATGACAGAGTGTGGAGGAGGGTGGCCAAATACTCAGTCCCTGTAAAGGATGGGTTGTGGCAGATGGAGAAACTTTCAGCAATGTGTGGAATCAGGCGGTGGCGGCATCAGAATAGTGTTTAGGCAAGTATTTGAACACAGACTCATTATTCAGTTGGTGAGGCGTCATGGCTGATGTAGCTGACGCCTAAGCATTGGTGTGTGGAAATCCTTGGCCGATCCTCGCCTTAATCATCTTGACAAAGGTCATCGTTCCACATTTCCCGATGGACAAGCTGGTTCTCCTTGGGGTAACGATGGCCCCCAGCCGCACTGAACACCCCTCTGAGCCACACTAACTGCCGGCAGGATCAGCATTCTCCACTGCAAACTCGGCAAGTTGCGGCACACCACCATTTGGCTGCCCAGTAGTCCAGCGGTATCTTCCAAACGGGGTGGCAGAAGAGCTTTCCAGTAGGCCACCACCTGTTGGTTTCAGGGTCTGCTCCAGGGCCTGCTGCTGCTGGCGACAGCCCTCCTCACTAGGCTGGTGAAGGAAGCTGCTCATCAGTGACTCAGACTTAGGTTGCTGCTGAAGGAGCTGGTACTGCACCGACCCCCCCACCTTCCCCCGACACCCCGCGGCAGCTAGTTACAGTGAGCGCTGAAGAACCCCCCGTTCAGACCAGTCAGAGAGGGACGATGCCCGGCACATGGGCAGCGGCCAACTAGCTAGCTGAAGGATATCCCTATAGTATTTGAGTTGTCTCCCTCTCAATAGCTGGAAAAAGGCTCAATTTGGGACCGGAAGCGAGGGTTCCAATAGGGTGGAGAGCCAAAGTCATCCTCTGCCGGAGCGAGACTATTCGGGCTGTCACTAGCCGGCAAATCATCATGCTGCGGGCCATCTGCACAAGTGACACTGAGGGCTCCCTAGCCTCCATCTCCCTGTATAACTGCCACGGTGCTTGCGGGTCATCTGCCCTCGACATCCTCATCTCCAGATCTAACATCCTCCACGCTGCTTCCTGCTCCTCCACACTTGTCACCTGGGTAGAAAATCCACTCTTTCACCAGCAATGCTCAGCTCCCATGTCCTCTCTCCTCCTCCTCCATTTCCAGTCCCCCATCGGACCATGAGGCCGCGAGATGTAGTCGCCACGTCTGCCAGTCCCCTGCCCAGACAGATTTTTCAGCATCTGTTCCAGGACATTTAGCAGTGGAATGATGATATTCATCCGTATCCTGGCGACTGACAAATATACGTGGCCTCCTCAAATGGCCTCAACAAACGCAGTGTCACGCATGAGCTTGCCCACTGGCTGACATCAAAGTTTACACAGGGGAGTACTCCTGTCCGCCTGGATCATCAAAAAATCGTTAAAAGGCTTTCTCTGTTCCATCACAGTTCGTCCAACATGTGGCACGGCTGGAATTCCAACGTGTGGGAAACAGCGCGCATACAGAGTGTGTTGGGGAGGCCGATCTGCCGGCCGCTGCAACTCGAGGAGGGTGTTCTGACTTTGTAGGGAATGTTGAAGTGCCTGCACAGTTTCTGGCCATTTTCCGAAACTTTCTGAAGATCATGGTGATGTGGAAGCTGTCAGAACCTTTTCACAACCAGATGAACACGTCGCAAGCAGGGCCGCATGGACCATCCCTCCTCGGTAGCAGCCGGACACCAGTTCCTCCCATTGTCCCGTCACCATGGTTCCGATTTGCATTTGAGCGCGGAGAAAGCACACATCGATTTCCTTGCTGCATGACGCGGAGCAGTTCCTCCCCGTGTGACTTCTTTCGCCGAGGCAAGCCAGGTGTAAACTGCGTTACACCGCTGTGCCCTACTGACAAGTGGCTTGATGGAGCATACTTTGTGAGGCTGAAAAGGTGTTGGTGGTGAGAAGAGGTTCTGACATTGGCGCAGGAGCCGCAGTTTGACAAGTGGAGGAAAAGCGGCGTCTCCTGTCCAATTGTTTGGTGTGGGGCCTGGGCCGGAAGCACATTCACCCATTGGGCCGTAAAGAACATGTACTGGCCCTGACCTAAGTTACAAGCTCCAACGTCCCTCCACCCCTGGCCGCCCCCGGGGACCCCGCCCCAAAGCGCGCCCCTCCCCCCCCCCTCCACCTTCGACCCCCCGGCCCACGCCCCCTCGCCCTACTCCCACCCGGCCCCCCGCGCCGCCCTCCCCCCCCCCTGCGTTCACCATCAGCCCCTCGACCCCCCCCCGACCTCCTCCCACCCCCTCCCCCCTCCTTGCCCCCCCCCCCGCCCGCTCCACCCGCCCCTCCCCCCCCGCCGCCCCTCCCTTCAACCCCCCCCCTCCCCCCCCGCCCCCCCCCCACCCCCAACCCCGACTCCGCCCCGCCCGCCCCCTCACCCCCACCCCAACCCCCCCCCTATAACGCCCCCCACGCCACCCCACCGCCCTCCCACCCCCCCCCCGCCCCCCCACACCACCGCCTTCCCCGTCTCCACCCCCGCCCCCCACCAACAACCTCGCGCCCCGACCCTCCACGAACCCCCCCGACCCCCCCCCGAAGCCCCCACCTCCCCCCCCCGCCCCGCCGACCGCCCCTCCCCACCCCCCCCCGCCAGCCCCCCTCCCCTCACCGAAGCCTATCCCCGGCACCCCCCCCTCACCCTCCCCCCCTTGCCTCCACCACGCAACCCCCCCCGATCCGCGCCCTCGCCCGCCTACCGGGCCCTCCCACCCCCGATCCCCCCCCCCCACCCCTCCCCACGTCAAGCTCCCCCCCCCAGGGCCTCCCCCGGGCCGTCCGCACCCCCGACGCACCCCACCCCCGTCCGCCCACCCCAGAACTGCCCCCTCCACCCCGCCCTCCTCCCGTCCTCCCCCCCCCGCCCCCACTCCAGCACCACCGCCCCCACCCCCCCGATACCCGCGGGCCGCCACCCTCTCCCCCCCCTCGCGCGCCGCCCCCGCCCCCCCCCACCCTCCCCCGCCCGACCCCCACCCCACGCCCCCCCACCGCCCACCCGCCCAGCGACCCCCCACCCCCTCCCCCTCCGCCTGTCCCCCCCCCGCTGGCATGCACCTTGGAACAACCGATAAGATACAGGACTGCCCACCTTCTGTACTACATATTTATAAAGTCTAGGTATCTGCCCTTTTTGGAAAAGAAAATTACCTTGGAACTCTCCATCTCGCATATCTCGGCACAAAGCCATTAGTTCACTGAACGGTGCAGAGATCCACATTTGGAAAGAGGAGGGACTGCTGCACCAACAACTTGGACAGGAAAGTACGTCAGCTATGCACCTAGGAATGGTTGGACGCATACTGATGTCTCTTTGCAATCGCCTTGCTGACGACTGCTGGTGCCCATGAGTAGCGAGGAGCAGGAGCATCTGGACCCTGGAGAGATGTCAAAGAGAAACAGCTCGCCATTTTTGTTTTTTTTTTATTTTTTTTTTCCCTTTTCGCAAGGAGGTGGAGCCTTGACTGCTGCAATGGCATGCGTTCCGACTGGGCGTCATGCTGCTGCTGCTGCTGCGGGCGGCAGGATGGCCACCACACACGCACTTGCTGGCTGCGCCGCTGCTTGACACGCCAGCTGATGCCCTCTCTCGCTGACGATGATGAAGCCCACCTTTTTTTTTTTTTTGTTTTTTTTTCTTTTTTTTTTTCTTGCCTCACCGCTCCCCAAGTGCGGTCCGGCTACATCATCCTCTATTTGTGTTCATCGTCACTGCTGCCTCATCACCGGTCTTGGTATGCAGAGGCTGACCCCTCGAAACATGATCTCCCCTGCCACTCTCAACATCTTACTTTGCCGCCTACTGCAAGAAGCTGGGGATATTGCCCATTCTCTTCCGCTGCCAAGTAGCTGGCTGACGCCTCCTCAAATTGTTTCATCCTCCTAAATAGTGCGACAGAGCCCAGACCACATAGTATATCTCTGGCTGAGGGAACGGGCTGACAGAGGCGGGTTGAGGACAGGAGAGGGCCGCTGACCCCGCTCCCTGCCATCCAACAAAGGGTTGTGTCTGACGTCCCACCACCTCTTGGCTGGGGTTGTCAGATTCATGGAAGGAAGTGGATGACCTAGTCAACCAATCAAGAACCATTGGGTTCTGAAAACACACGCCGCTACATGACAGCGGCATTGTGCCTCACCGAGTGACCCCTGCTGCGACGAAACTTGCTGTGCTGCGACCTG
Organism: Phyllomedusa bahiana; assembly: GCA_025379985.1. NCBI lineage: Eukaryota > Metazoa > Chordata > Amphibia > Anura > Hylidae > Phyllomedusa > Phyllomedusa bahiana. Next base: position 60,175 of record JAODAL010016221.1, on the reverse strand, counting down.
GGCCTGAATGTTTGTGCCTCTGCCACTCGCAGGTGAAGAGCCTGCCACCTCGCTGTCTGACATACTGTTTGTTCCTAAAATGTACAGACACTGTTTGATGAAGATATCTTGTATATGAAAAATAACAACCCTGTATTTGACGCCAAATGAACCAGTAACAACCTTGGGTAACCTTGGATATAATTGCGTTCCCTCCACAAATGGCAGGAAAAATTTACTGTTTGTGCCGTTTAAAACTCTTGTATTTTTAACAGAATATAAATATAGCATAAACAGGCTGAATTAACCTCGGATATGAAATTATCAACAGAATTTCTTCAGTGGCGTGAAAAACAAAGTTTATTTGCTGACCGAGTACAACTGCAAACAACGCTTAATTAACCCCAGGATGTAAATTGCTCAAAAGAATTGAGCCACCATCAAACTACTAGCTTTGTTTACAATTGGCGTGTTTTCTACACCACACAACAAGATATAAAATTGTTAATTAACCTTTCTTAGTGAAATAGGCTACAGAAAAATAGTAATATATTGGCGGTGAAAATGACGGTTTCGTGGATCACCACAGCTGATAACAACGCTTAATTAAACCCTGGATGTAAATTGCGCCAAAGAATGAAGCCACCACAAACTACTAGACTTTGTAGCGTTTACAAAGACGTGTTTTTTACACCCCACAACAAAGATAAATTTGTAATTTACTATTGCTTGTGAATTAGGCTACAGGAAAAATGTATATATTTTTGCGGTGAAATGGCGTTTTCTTGAGTCACCACAGCTGAATAACAACGCTTAATTTAACCCCTGATGTAAAATTGCGCCAAAGAATGAGCCCACCACAACTACTAGCTTTGTACGGTGTTGCATGTAGTGGTTTTTTTACGCCACACAACAAGAGAAAAAATTGGTAAATTAACCTTTGCTTTGTGAATTAGGCTACAGGAAAAAATTTATAATTAAGGCGGTGAAATGACGTTTTCTGAGTCGACCACAGCTGAATAACAACGCTTACAATAGACCCCTGGATTAAATTGCACCAAATAATTGAGCCACCACAAACTACTAGCTTTGTAGTCGTGTCTTACAATGGGTGTATTTACCCACACAACAAGAGATAAAATTGTAATTAACCATTGCTTGTGAATTAGGCCTACAGGAAAATGTATATATTTTGGTGGTAGAAAATGGCGGTTTTCTGGAGACACCACATCTGAATAACAACTCTTAATTAACCCTGGATGTAAATTGCGCAAAAGCTTTGAGCAACCACAAACTACTAGCTTGGTAGCGTGTTACAAAGCGTTGTTTTTGTTACGCCACACAGCAGAGATAAAAATTGTAATTAACCTTTGCCTTGTGAATTAGGCTACAGGAAAAAATGTATATATTTTGGCGGTGAAAATGACGGTTTCTTGGAACTATTTTATTATAAATGTATAAATATTAGCCATACACGTAACGAAAATATCAAACATCAATCAGAAAGAAATGTCCAATGACGGTTTCTTGGAGTCACCACAACAGCAGAAAAACAACGCTTAATTAACCCCTCTGGATGCAAATTGACGCCAAAGAATTGAGGCAGCCACAAATGAGTGGTATTTGTATTGTATAAACGCTGTTCTATTAAATGACTACAACAGGATACGGCTTAGAATCCCCCTTGGTATATTCAATGTGCAGTGAGCAGATAGGACTATAAATGTATATGCAACTGCAGTGGACAGCAGCACTTGGATTTTCAGATCCACTACCCCAAAAAATTAGAAATAGAACGTTATAGAGAAAGCAGTCCTCTGATGCACAAGCTAGGAGACGCCCCTACAACAAATCGTGCTTGTATAAACAAAATCCATCTTCTTCAGTAACAATACACCATGGCAGACACCTTCCCTGATACAGTACCGTGAGAGCGGTATGAAGTCACCCAGCGTCGCGCCCGAGGGACACGTTATATAGTGCGGTGACCGTCACAAGAAATCCCGCCGGTCTCTGATTGGCTTCATCTCTGCACACATAGTCCATGCAGGCTATGCCCTTCTTCCTCCCAGAGATTCTAAATGCCCATGAAACGCCATGTGCACGCAGCCATTCTATCTCATGCAAAGCACACTTCGTTCAAACCCCGAAGTACACCCAAACTGTCGACTCGTTCAGAACCGAGAGTTTTTCCATGAAATTCAAACGAATCCACTTTCGTTAGAATCAATCTCCGCATCTCTAGTAGCAATGAAGTATTGCAGAAGGCCAGACATCCACAAGAGAGTAGAGAAACTTCGGCCGTATAGGCCACTGCATAAGCAAATATTACATAGAACTAGTGTACTTTAAGGTCGTAACAAGCACATTAGCAGGTTCTTTATCAAATGAAGGGATCTCGGAAGTAAGAGCTGCCTGAGTTAACCCCAAGGTTAAATAGCCAACAGATATCTGAATTCCTTTATATGGTAAACTCAGATGTGTGATACTGAGGACATCCCCAGAAAGGCAAGCTTGAAATGTGATGAAGATGTGCGAATTTGAGTGACGCCAAGGACACAATCAAGGTGGCTATGATGAGGTGTGGACTTTACCTTATGTCAGTGTGCACTTTCTGTTAAGTCCCACATGTGTTGGCCTATATGCTCGATGCAAGAAAGCAGGCGACGAGAGGCTTCCCACCAATCATCCTCCCAGGCTCATCGAAGATGTACTGCAACTCTTCCCAATACCACGATGTTGTCAATCCGCTCTGTTTCTAATTGGGCAGTATGTGGCGAGGACAAGATCCACAGCCCCGTGTAGCTTATTAGAGCACCTAAGGCGGTCGTCTTAAGAGAAGCACAATAACCCGCGTAGGCGATAGCTCTCCGAGATTCTCACGTGGAATTCAAGTGTGATGGCGCGTCTCTGCACGTAACCCACTGTCTCCCATTCTCGCTGGCAGAGCAAGGCACCACCGCCACTATTCTGCTCCTTCTTCATCCACATAGGAGCGTAATGATACATGTCTGCACCTGTCTGTACGCTGCAACCCTTCTAGGTCTCTGCCTAGGCACTGAATGAAAAGTATGTTGGTGAAGGTTGAATGTAGCCGTGTTTCCTACTCTCCAGGAAGCTGATCCGTCCTACATCACTAGCTGCCGAGCCAGGTCACAGGCAACGCCCCACCTGTAGGATTGTCTTCTTTTAAATGCACACAAGAAACACCTACTCTTCTGTGTGTAACATCATGGGAAAGTCTAGAAGAAAATCTTCCAAGATCAATCAGGAAGCAGAAATGTGGACTGCACAAGTCCTGATCATCCTTGGGTCTGCGAATTTCCAGATACCGAAGGTGCCAATCTCTTCATCCTGATATACAAAAAACAACATATCAATATATCAAACGGTACCCAACAAACTCATAGGGCGTAAAATTGCTTAGGCCATCACTACCGCTTCAGTGAAGAATATGTTCTGATGTCTCAGCAATGAATGTGCTTTTATGGTTGCACGGTCGTGTGCACTACATCCTCCCCTCAGGAACAACACAACAAACCTTTGTTGAAGATAGCATGGCAAAGACTGGATATGAATCTGTGCCTTGGTACCTCTCTCATAAGGTGCACCTCACAAATTTAATGATTATATTCCACCACGGCCTAAAATCCCTCTGCAAAGATAGAAAAGCTATTGCTCGCAAAATAAACATATAAAAAGCAGAAGAAAAAGTTTTTGCACAATGCACCCAGGGAGAACAAAGAAGCCAACACACATTTTGAGTGCGACAATGCGTCCTTAGAGTCAGAAGACAAAATCGAAAACTAGAAACATGTTTTGTCTATAAGATGCACCATCATTACGCGATTGGAGAGACAAAAGGATGAAGCCATGCGAAGCCTAACCACTAGCCCCAGCTCAACTGTATGAAAACATGAGGGATGATGCGGCAACACATACTTGAGTTTGCTATGAGGTTATTTGCTGCAGGAGTGCTGACTGGGTCGCTACAATCCCTCTAGTCTCGAACATGGCATCCATGAGGAAGCGAAAGATATATGTCCAATACTGAAGCAACATCTACAAGACATCATCCGAGAAGTATTTAACGCATATGGGCTAAAATGGGTAATGTCCGAATGGTAGCGACGAATTTACCTGAGCCATCACATTCGCCAAGCCCGAGCTACAAAGACAGGTCTTAAGTAAATACAAGAGGTCTCATATGCTTTTGGAGTGGCCACATCAGCAAAGCGCCATGAATCTCCGGTTCCACTATTGCAATTATCGGACACAGCTGACAGAAGGCAATTACTTACTAACATTGCTCGAGTTTACACCAGTTCTAGTCAGGGAAAAATGAGAGACCAAGAATCTCCTAGCTCACAATTGTGGGCAAAGTAATAACCAAAATGAGTCTGTGTGTACCCCAAGATATAAGTGGCAATGCCACCCAACTACCTAACCGATCATTATGTTAACACTTTCTGACATTGCAGAACGTCATAAAAAATGCCTAAGAATTAACTCTCTCTACATTATATCTGGCATTTGTAGCAAATTATGAAAATAATTTTGGTAATCCTAATGAGCTAAAAGGTAAGGTAGATATGAGATCTCATGTCAGATAGTGCAAAAATGCACGTACAAAATGAACAGTTAATGATAGATGTATCTTTACATTTAAGATTTGGTCCAATAAAAGGTTTTGAAATAATAATATATTCAGGTTACATTACTGAATTTGCAAACCCGCTGTCTATGATATATCTATATTGCGACAATACAGCATTTACATGCGCACGTTCCAAGGACCCAATAGTTCACAATATGAGCGGGTCTGGCTACCTATAGAGCCAGTGCGGAGAACCTACATAGGGCGTCAGAATATTAAAGTCAAATCACATTGCGAGCATATTTAAACATAATCAACACAATCTTTTGACCTCACAAACCCAATTTTACCAACGAATTTAAATGCGGAGGTGATAATTATATCAAAAACCAATACATCTATTCTATTATACTTGACTCATAAAATGACTATACAATCCAATTAAGTATAAAGTCACCACACTTTAATGCATTTATAGTTCTTGTATGTACTGTATATTCAGCCCATAGAAAAGATTGTGATCTATGTCCACTACAGAAACAGCCATACTATAAACATAATATAGAACTATTAACTCATAGAGACGTTACGTCAGTCCAAAATGAAAACCGTGGAACTATTGCGACGTACATAACATACCTTTAGGTGAGTGGTTTGTTAACCAGTCCAAGGATGTGAAGACGGTTCCTTGTGGACGAACTAATCCAGAAACTATTTCTAGTGAGAGATGTCCCTATAATGCTCTAAAAGTTAGTCAATAATTCCTCTTAACATATACGTTCTTTGATCTACAATACTTCTTCAGGGACTAAAGCTAGCGATAGCTGAATAGAGATCATTCTTGTAAAGTTGAGACCAAAAAGAGATATGCTAATATGTAACCTTGGAATACCTTAAACATTGAAAAACAGCATTTCAAGTGCGGTTAACACGAAGAGAGACTATCGTCTTACTGCTTTTCAGTCTGTATGACCATCGTTGCTCCTATAAAATGGGATGTAAATCGTCAAGAGGTGCGATCGTAACAACTCCACAACTCTAGTGCGGTAACTATCTCGGTATTCTGCTCCATGCCTTGAATAAAGTGGCCGGCTCAGATATAAGCACAACAGCTGGTTGCTGGGAATTGATGGAGTGATGGTTGACGTCACAAGTCAAGACATTAGACATCACTAAGCTCGTCAGAGATAGAAGTACAAGTCAAACATATTATTCAACCCTGTATGTTATTTCCAGCCCCAGTTGCCATGAGTGACGCCATATTCCAACGCCTTCTTCTAATATGCTTTCACATAAGAAAAAATCTAGCGGCGAACCCTCCGCAGCTTTTGCGGACTAAAATGAACACCAACATGCAATGATCACGTAAAATACAGTTACCCTGAACTTGCAAGAACCAGTGGCGTCTTGACACTGCACGCTCAGTGCTCATTAATGGTAGCAAAGTCTCAGTCATAAGTCCACAATATGCTACTCATGCCATTCCTACAATGCAGCGAGCTAAGCTAATCCCAACTTCACTCCCGAGCAAGCTGATAGCAAGAGCGGGAGATAAGCACAGAACAAGTCACTGAAACAACCGCCGTCCTCATGAGATTCTGCCAAAGGAGTTCAAGACCCAGTCACAATACTCAGGCGATGATTTGGCAATGGACCTCCAGACAGGACAAACGTCCCCATAACCCGGCGGAGATTTCAATGGGACAGATCTCCTGTGTGTTAAACATATGGAATTGCTGCCTATTACCAGATATGTACTGCAAAAGGCTCATTACTGTTGAGCCAAAAACTGTACATTCTTCTATTTGGCTCACTCTCTGTATATTTCTGTTAAGATAATTAACTTTATTGCACTGAGAAAATTGCATCTACTTTATCTGTAATCGTAATAACACATTATTGGAAGTTTTGAGAAAAACTGTGAGGATTACTAGACGTTTCCATAGCCTCCGGTTATTCAAGTGATACCCTACCAACAGATCACCACAGGATAATTACGATCTCATTAAACAGGAGTCTGCAAACATACTAACTGGCCAAGTATTATAAGGTTTGACAAGATCTCAAATCTTTCGATGAATTACACCGCACAACAAACACTGAAAAATTCTCTGCTTCCTGAGAAAATCTACACCGTCGTGAGTTTCGATAACAAGAAACTGCAGCTCCCACTGAATTAGCAAAGTCCAAAATAAGATAGCGCGACGGGGTACCTTGCATCGTTTCTGTTGGCATCCGCACAGCGTACCAAGAGCCCGAGCTAGGCGCCACGTCGGCAATCACATTACCGGGTTAACACACACAGTGATATCCAGTCGTCACTTGAAGAGTAGTCGCCGCACAGAGATTCACATCTCGTCCCGAGGTATAGTAAAACGACAAAATATTAATTGAATTTTTCTCAGTCAAAAAAGGCTATAGGAGCAAGCCCTAGCAACAGACCCCTGACATGGGTAACTAAACACTACCGTTATCGAGAAAAACTCTTAGATCACTGCTATGTTCTTTGCGGGTTAATGCCATCATAAGACAACCCTTCTTAAAACAATGGCCATGAAGGAACAGGGATCACACAGATTACAGCAAAACAACGTCTCAAGTAAGAAACACCTGGAAAAAAAAAAGGGCGGACACTAAGCTATAGGCTATGGTAATATACACATGGAAGGTAAATGCGCCATAAGAAAAAACTCTGTAACAGTCACAACAGTCACATACTAATTTATCATGGTGAGTAAAGGCTATATGAATAATAGAATAAACACACAACATATAGTTTATATCTTCAACTTCATGTAATAATTAAGACCCTATTATGATTACCCACTAAGTACAATAAAAGCATGTCAATCTAGTCTTATCTGCAGTAGTCCGGTCGATCTCTAATTCACCCCACATGCAGTCTTCTCATGGGTACATAATTTTCTAAAAATCACACATGTGCCGTACCTTGTCTTAGCCACCTCTGATGTCCAATTCTCTAGCACCCCTCTATATGAGTCGCCATTTTCTATTGTTTTCACACTCTCAGCATAAAACAATGTTAACCATAGTTATATCCCCCTGATGAAAATCCAAGACAGTATGTTCGGCTGCTCCTGACATACTGAGGTCTGTGTTTGTGTTATCCTTTAGTACAATGTGTCCTTGATGAGAGACAATGCTCTACTTTTTCTAACTTATCTTAAGTGGTGCTTACCCCACAAATTATCTTATTAGTTGCAAAGTATACAACTCTATGATAATATCATAACAAGGTGACATGCTGTCACAGTTAATGAATGTCTTCCTTAATTCTGGATAATATGATTAGTTATGTCTACTTATATTATCCCTCAAACTCTGGTAGTTTATCTTTTTGCGAAGACTACATGCTCCACAGCTGATCCACCGCAATAGTACACCACAACACCACATATGGATATGCTCGCGATCCAACACTTTCTCCTGTACACAGTGCACGATTTATGAGTCTTTCTACACCTGTAACGAACTTGAGGGAGTATGATGTTACCCAAGTCTGACCTCTCTTTAGGTATAACTCGAACCCCGTCTCTAAGAACATCGTGAGAAGGGATTCATCTGTTTCCATTATACTGTGTGATGATCTTCCTTTTGTGAACAATACATTAAGCTTATTATTGCGTTAGTAATTTCTACTGAGAATCTTGTAGTGAGAAAGACTACATTCTTATAGAGCGCCCGCACTCTGTTGTTTCTTGTAACTACAACAGTGTTTTCTTGGGGGTTTCTAGTGTAGCGACTGTTCTTGTGTTTTATGTCAAAATTTTTATAGATACTCTATCTCAATCTTCCCAGATTGTTTATAATAACCCTCTTCTCTCTATCTTATAACCTTATGTTCAATGATTTACCGCCGCCACCTCAAAACCTATTTTCTCGAACAAATGCGCGCCTAGCACTAATCATTTTTCCCCATAAGGAGATAGCCTTAATTGTGCTCGCAGTATGCATCGACAGCATGTTCGCTTTCTGTCAAAATAGATAGTTTCCCAGCATTTGGTTTTGCGAAAGCAGTAAATCGACGTAAATTTTTCGACTGTTACCCCATTTCTCTTTTACTGCACATATAGCCAAAAAACGGACCACTAGACCATTATTCCAATTCGCCGCCGCGAACTGTAAAGTAGAAAGAATAGTGAGTTGTAGTGAGATTAGTACTCCAAAACAGCTGTCAGGTATGACGCCAACGATCCCACCACCACACCCACGCCAACTGCAGGTCATCGGATTTACTCTCCAAACAGTGAAATAAGCCACACTCAGCAGTCTCAGAAAAAGGATAATATAAATGCATCACTAAATTTAAATTTCTGACTTCCCACCAGGCATGGTGATGATTGGCCAAAGCGACGGTAATGAGATAGTGCACCCATCGGGGGCCGTCCATCTAACTTATCCTCAATCTAGTATGACCCTTAAATTTGAAATATACTAATTGCAGGGATTATCTAATAACTATTCCACACGCCATAGAGTACAGCTATCTTCCTGTAAATGTAGCTCATAACCACCTATATTTTTCAACACAAAGGAAAGAGACATTAAAGCAACGTCATGGGGTAATATTCAGCGAATATCATCCCCACCACAATGGTCGACTTGAAGCCCACTGTACATGCATTCGAGCCAGGCGCAATCTCTTTGTGGTTTGTTGAGAAGAGTACTTAAGTATTCTATATATTATTCCTGGTTTATTCTTTGAACTTATAGGATGCAGGTGTATACTAGGCCCACTACACATATTTGTAGCTCAGACGCTCGCGTAAAGGAGATATCTTATCCCAGAAGAGTGAGAATAGACCAAACGATAGGAGGGAAAACATTTTTATATGCGCAGCACCTTGGGGACCCCAAATAAATAAATGGAATCGAGAGTGGCGTATCATGCACTAAAATATACTTTTCTTTTGTTTTATCTATTCAATCTTAGAGGAACCACCACAGGCCCATGCACTTCCCTGTAGGAGATCTTTTCAAATGCTGATTTGCAACTACAGGTTGGGAATTTCTGATAACGTCCTCCGATATGGTAAAGGCGTTAAATGTTTCAACATTCTTAAGCTGTTGTTTCTATATAATACCAATAATCCAATTACTATCACCGCCCCTCCCTTTGTCAGGCTTTTACTTTTATGATTAATATCCAATTTTATTAATGTTCCTTTAATTGGCTTATACACATTGTGACCACGAGTAGGTCTAATAGCTACTCTATCATAGATATATTCTTCCTTTATACTTTTCTAGATTTGAATAGATTGTGTACCAGACACCATATTCTTCGTTCCCATGATATCTCTGGGTCACGACTACTAGGGCAGGAACCCAGGCCTGGAATAGAAGAAAAGAAATCAGTGGTTAGATATCTAATTTGTAGTTTGATATAATATGATTCATTATCTTTAAATTTACAGAAACCCCCTATATTTGTGAGTTTCCTTTTCTCTAATTCACACAAGATTGTTTCCACAGCCTACTGCTCTTTAACAATATAGACACTTGGAAGATCACATATCAGATATCTGAATAAGCTCTTATTTTGTGCTTATAAACAGTTCTCTATCAACTGTTGCAAAAGAATTATTATGTTTATTAACGAGATCAGCAACCTTACAAAATTATCTAGTATGACATCCCCACTAATTGTATGTGGAGAAACAAATCAACAAGTTCGAAATATCTCTGTTCAAATCATTTAAACTTCGCCTAAGCGACCTACTAATTGAGTCAGCGGATTACAAACTTGTGGCAGGTAAGTGCGATTAACATGAAAATACCTCATTATTACTTGTAACACCACTTTTGTATTGCGCGCACATGTCCTGTTTACTCCGACTTGCAGCTGCAATTGTCCCCCTTTTGACTGTCCTTGTTTTCGTTTGTTTGGCACCTCTTTATGTTTTTATTTTTATTCTGTGCGGTGGATTGCTAGTCGCGAGTATCCTCATCTTCTCTACATTATCCCTGGCTCCATGGCCTTCAACTACTGATCAATTTCTGAAACACAAGACTGACCGAGAGATCTATCACCTATGTGCAAGTTTCTCGCAATTTCTCTATATTCAAATTGGGTCTAGGTAGTCTGTCCCCGTACTCTGAGGATCTTGATGCCCATGTGTAGCATATTTATTAATGCGTGAGAAATCATTCAGTGTCTCTGATAAATTTCTTCGTTATATATTTATTTTTCCATAATAAGACTATTTCAACCATATCTAAAAGTTTTCCTTTAAGAGTTGTTTTGTAGCTGTAGCATTACATAATCTGAAGTCTAATTTTCTTTTACTACTCATCTGATTATGGATTCTCAAAGACATCTATTGAAATTGTTTACAGCTCATGTATCAGTTTGTTGATTCAAAAATTCTACTCATATGACACTCATAAGGGCAAGGGAACACTTCTGAACAGAATACAATTCCAACTTAATCATAAAATCACAGTTTGTGTCAACTTACAGGCTACATTTCTCAACTCAAACAGCAGGCCTCTCTGGGAATATATTTCTTTTCTCAAATACGTGTTCTCAGTATGTATATCCTCACCATACATTTTAAACTCTTTAATTTTTCTGTCATTTTCTCATAATATCGGATGAATAATTGGAGATTTCCAGGTGAGTCTGAGTGTATTTCATAGCCATTAGCATCTCCATAGCCTAGCATTGCATTTGTATTAAAACACCAAGACCGACCAAGCATCTGCCCGACGTTCCGGGGACAATGGCTATGATTTACATTGTGCTAATATGCTAAACATGGTTCTTCCTAGAGCCGTGCATGCTAAGTATATATGCAAAATAACAACCGACTACCACCACATACACACATAATATGCCAGGTGGGGAGTACCCTGCCCTACAGGCCAAATATCAAAAGGAATGATGCAGAACAAGAACACTGCAGGTCTCACTTGGAATTCAGCAAAGTCCCAATAGGAAGCGTGGGTCCTTGCTTCGTTCCAGAATTGACTCACCTAGTAACGGACCAACGGTCCGCTGGCCTCGCTGTCGGCAAATAACAAAATCACAACCGCTGGCGTCTATTTCACGGTGAATGTCTCTTGACGAGTAGCGTTCGCCGCACAAGGATTCCAAAGTACCGATTAGGTATAAGTAGAACGACCAATTTATATAGAATTTCAGTAAACAGGGTCTGTGCAAGCACTAGGACAACATGAACCCACACTGACATGGTAGACTAAACAGACAGCGTATTTGATCACAAACATCTTGATCACTGCAATCGGTGTTAGCCGGGTTAATGCATTCTTAAAACCCCTTCTTACCACCAATGCCATGAACAGGAGAAAGGGTCACATGATTGAGGGACAACAAAGAAGGCCACACAAGTAAGCAAAACCTTGGGGAACTAAAACAAAAGGGGACTAAGCTAGTAAAAGCGCAGGGGTACAAAAATGACTCTGGTAATGCCATAAAAAAAAACTGTAAATCAGGCACACAGTAACTCACACTAAATATCTAGGATGCGGCTCTGGATACTGTTATAAATAAAACAAACATATGATATATTTTACGTCATGTAATATGAAGCGCACATAGATATAGATGTACACACACCTCACGCAATAAAGCAATGTCAATATATATATAGGCATGGTCCGTGCTCGACTACTTTCAAAAGAACCCCTCAGTCTTCTGAGTAACCCTAATTTCACACAAATCACAATTGTAGCGTCCCTTTCTTAGCCACACGTTAGTTCCAATTGCCCCCTCAATAGGTCAGTTTTATTGTCTTTCAATAGCAGAACACTTTCAAGCCTGGTTATAAATCCCCCTGTATAGAAATGCCAAGAAGGTGAGTCTGCTGCTCATGACTTCTGAGCTAGTTGTTTATGTATGTATACGCTTGTACATGTTCCTTGATGCGTGTTTTATTACCTTTACTTATGGTGCTAAACCGCACATAATTTTTATGTCTAGCCGCAGTATACACACTTATGACTATATATAATAATAGATGGAATGGGCATGACACAGTTAATGCGACTACTCCTATTGAGTCAAACACTATGTGTGTTTTGAGTCTGTATGTTATCCTCAAGGCATTATGTAGTTTTTCTATAATAGCAGAACGACACACCATGCGTCCACAAGCGGGATCCCACCGCATTATAAAAACACACCCATTTGGGATAGCGGCCACACTGCTTTATCCAGTCTCACTAAGTTGATTTTGTTTCACATCTTACCAGTACTGTGGTCGAAGAAGGATGTTACTCCAAGGTCTGATCACTCTCTTTGGTATAATCTCGAGAAACCCCGTCTCTAAGAAATTAGTGGAACGTAGGCGGTATACACATCTTGAATTTTCACTGTACGTACTGACTATCTCTCATATTGTGACACATAGATTGTTTATATTTGAGGTTGTAATTATCACTGACATTTGGAGCGGAGTAGTGAAGAGCTTATTAATATTAATCATAGGTCGCCCCCTCTTTCGAGTTGCGTTTCTATCTTTACTAAACGTCTATTTTTTGATTAGGGGTAATTTCGATAGGTCACGCTGTTGCATTAGTGTTTTACTAGCGTTCTATGTTTTTTTTGTACGGTCTTCAAAATCTACAATCTCCACTGTTTTTTACTATACCCTCGTTATCTGTAGTGTAACCTATTGATAGTTCAATGATGTATACTTTCCCAGGTCCCACCTCAAAGTCCATTTATCTTCGCGAACAAAGAGTCTGACCTAGCCACTAATCATTTCCCCCGAATAAATGGATTGCCTTAAATGCTGCATGGTAAGGCATGAACAGACTGTCTCCAGCTCTTTCTTACCACATCAGTGTTTTTCCACCGAAAATTTGCGAGTTTTGCGCAAGAGCACAATTATAAGAACGTAAATTATTCTCGATTAGTACCAGCCCCATTTCCTGGTTGAGACTAATACATTCCAAAACACAAGTGACACTAGACCTAATCGCATATAGAAATTCCCCGTTGAACTGAGTAAGATTGAAGAAATTAGGAGTTGATAAAACTTATAATCCTAAAAAGGAGTGTGGTATATGAAAAAAGAGGCGTCCACCATTCTAACTACGTGTCCCAACCCACAACTAAACCTAGCCAAGTACAGGTCCATCTCTGAGTACAAAAAGCAAAAAATTGCTCCACGTATTAATAACAGCACACTAGCGCTGACATAAGCATCCTGTCCAAGAAACGGATTTAGAATGAATAGTGTCATTAAAAAATATGGAATGGATGTTACCCACCATTGCCACAATTAGCGCAATAAGTAAGATAAAGTAGCCATAGCGACAACAGGTTGAGAGACCTGTGATGACAACTAGTAACTGGTCCCCCCTTGGCCCACCTGATCTTATTAACCAACCTATCAGTTCTTCACCGCACAATATGACAAAGCAGACCTGTAGCGTTCAGGAAAATACACGCTGCAACTCGTGCCCCTGCCTCATCTTCACAACACATAGACATTGTCATAATTTCTACAGTGACGAGGAAACCGCAGATTCCCTACTAGAGCTTCACATACTTACAAGAAGATAACTCATATACAAATGTAATTTATTCAACCCTACATATCTACCCTCCTACTCATCTATCATCTGTTACTTTCTGTGCCTGTTTTACATGCTTTTATTTTCTAAATTGGCTGCATTCACTCCACACATTATTTCTTTAGCCCCATTGCAATAGGCGATTAAGTGAACCTCCACTTTTATTTTTTTCTTTATTTTTCCACTCTATTCTTACTTCTAGCATGGGCTACCACTTATATGCAAATCAAGAATACATCCACTTTTACCTCATAGCCCAGTTGCGAGTATTAGAAGGGTATTTTTTTAAGAGCATTCAATCCTGCAAAACACATACGCCGTGAGACATCCAGAGGATTTTCACGCTCACTCGTCTGTTTTAGTATACAAGACAGGGATACTCTTTGCTGAGGAGAGTGGGTGGGGGAAGGGATGGAGGGGAGGTGCGCGGCAGTCTTGCCAGACTATACTTTTACTTGCAAAATCTCAATTATAAATTTTTCTTATACTATGAGCCTCGGACATATGCGGAATCCATTCTATGCAGGAGCGAACTCCTCTTTATCAACTGACCCTTACCACCGAGATAGTTCCAGTATGTTTTAATCGCACTAGTGTTTGCGATCATATAAACTACTGACAGTGTGAATTCAGATATCTGAGTTACCGCGAATTTCATAGTCATCATATTCTGTCACGTCACAGTACAAAAATGTGCGTTCAAAAAGAATGATAAAAGACATTAATATAAAGACTGAAATTTATTACCTACTGAACAAGAATATATAACCCAGGTACTGACCGACATCTCTACCTATTGGGCTCGCGTAATTACATATTTCAATTAAGCTGAGACAAATCTTACGCGATAAATAAAGTAGCTCATAACGCAGCAAAAATAATACCTAAATTAGCAGATGGGCCATCGTGATTACTACACAAGGGGACATTCGTCTCAGAACTTTTCAGGAACAAACACTACTCGCGATCTGCACGAAGCCGAAGTTTAGTGGTGATCTACGCGGACACGAAGCGTCTTCTTTTATTGTAAAGAATTGTGGCCGCAAGCACAATTCGGTGTTACATTTGGGAGCAGAGCAACCGTAGTGAGTACAACCGACACAGATCTAGACCCTCAATGCGCACATCTGTGACAGACAGGAAGCCACTCAGCGCACCAGCGGACATCTAGTGATCTGTCACCAGAGCCACTATACAAATATATCGGACACACATCATAAAATCCTCACACTTCTCTCACACAGTCTGTCCTGGCATCAGCATCATAGCTGCTGCTCAATCTGAACTCATTATAAACAAAAAAACTTGCGTTATATCAGCACCGGTGGGGTTTGGGGGGGTAGACCACCAGAAACAGTGTCAGTTTAGCAACACCTCTACCCTCTAAACACTTTCTGTATCAGCCTGCTCTATAATAACAACATTCTAAACAACAATACATTCGCTATTATCAGCGCGACTGTGTCAAAGAGCTTAACAAGTGGTATCACAGTTGAGTGCACACATTTCTAACACTACCAGCCGTATAATCCCCATCATATTGTTTTAGTTTCTCTGTGGACCGGTATATCCTCCTAAAATCCCAGTGATGTGTGTCATTTCTGACCCCTAAACGCCTCACATTTCCAACTGGAATTTTTTCCTGTGTATCGGATATCTTATACCAAGGCGTACAATTCGGCCTGTTGTTAGTGGCTTAATTATTGGAGTCAAATAGAGTGGTGTGTTACATATATGCGCCATACAATACGACCAGAATTCCCTCGGAGAGTGATGTCTCCTGTAGGATTTTTTAGAAACACATATTATCATAGTGAACCAAAAAGCTGTCTCATAAATCAAAGAACACGACCCACCTCAGCACTTTGGAGAAGCAGTGGGCATATGATTGAGGTGCACAAGGGCACTTACATTGCATGCCCCAGAGCGGATGTCAGTACCTAACATCACAGAAACCAATGTTGGGTTCAATTGAACGAAACTTGGAAAGATGAGGACATGTGAGAGCAACAAGTCAGTGGTCTGGTTGAACTAATTGCAGTGGTTTAAATTTCCTACCTCAGCTGACATGAAGAGAGAGAGGAGCAGGAGCACCGAAGAGATGAGGACGAAATGAGTATCTTAGGCGAAGAAAACCAGGACAACCCAGTGGCAGTATAACCAAGATGGAGCATGGAGGGCAGGGGGACACGATCCACTTCAGAGTCACGTTGAGCGCTAGAATGGCCCAGGGGTGCATGCTGATTTTATGGAGCCTGTGCTAGACAGTTTACAAGCCTAGAATCTACAAACAGTATCTTTTTGAATTACCAATCCAGCAGAGCGGTACTGACTCTCTGGCTCATCAACCTCTCCTCACAGGAATACTCTTGTACCAATGACAAAATGGAGCACTTTTTCCATCAGCCGAGTAGGGAGAGGAAAAACATTGCATACGAAAAGTGCAGAAATCCTGGTGTGTTCATGCAGTTCTTATATGTCGACTGTCCTATGATGACGTCCATGGTTACCATACCTCATAACACGATCTGATGACCAGTTCGGGGACGTGGTTTCCTCATCACTACAGACTGACACCAACTAACGCACGGCTTGCCTGGTCTAGGGGAGGTGTCGACGTGTGTGGTGGCAGGGAAGAGCGATATGGAAGACAGGTACCAGACATCCATCAGCAGCAGCCTATCGACTGCGGAGTCGTTTGATGCAGAGCAGCTTCCGTTCAACCCGCGCTGAGTGAGGAGTAGGATAACCTCAGCAGCAGGCAGGACCTGGCGAAGACAGGAAAGATCCTTAACCTAGTCAGGATTGGTGGTTAACTACTAATTGGCATCAGCACTCTAGCCACCCCAGGTATGTAATGATCCGCTGGACTAACTGGGCAGCGCAAACTGGAAGGTTTGCGTGCCAGTCAACTTGCCAGCAGTTTTTGCGCACTGAGGACAATCTTGTCCTGCCCTGTGGTAGCCATGATAGTGCGCGTGGCAATGCACAGTTTTTCGGATGTTACAGGGATGCAGGATAGGGTTCCCTAACGATGCCCAAAGCGGAGAACCCGCTTGTCCACCAGAAAATGTGGAGACATACTGACTATTGTCAAGAGTGAATCAGAGCGTGGATCGGCAAAGACTATGCCACACAACTCACTAGCCGTTAGAAGCGTCAGACTTACATCAGTCCATGACGCCTATTAAACCAAACTGAGGAGACATGAGAGCTGGGATTCAAGAACGCACACACGCTGCCACAGTCTCACTTATTACTGTACTTATCCGTCCACCCGCCTGAGCACACAACAGCCTCCCAGTTACTATACACCATCTGCAACTATACAACTATTCTTTATATACAGAGGATTAGGAATTGCCACCCACCTACGCACAAACTGCTCATATGATGCCAACACGTAACGTGGGGGGGGGGGGGGGTGTGTGGGGGGGGGGGGGGGGGGTGTGGGGGGGGAGGGGGGTGATCCTCATGCATCTGCTGCTGTCTGTCGACATCCCATCTACCTCCACCCTGATGATCATTGAGCCCACTCTTGCGTGTGCTCCATGATTGTTGCCTAGCTCAACACTCCAGAAATTTGTCATTGTCACACCTGTGCATACTCATAGCTGTATAGTTCAACTCGAACCAGCTGTCTACATGTATACAAAGTGCGAATTCCTTCTAGCGTGAGTTTTTCATAATGCTTGTTTCCCACCCTTCACCAACATCGTAATGACGTTGACACCACTATACATTGATATGTTTTTCCCGTCACTTTTCTTTCATATTTGGTGCGGGCAGTGAAGGGGGAAGTGGGGAGGAGAGATGGATGATGGGGGGGGCTGTTGTTAGATATGCAAAATGGGGGCAGGGAGGGTGGAGTGACAGGAGCACGAGTAGACATGCAAATATCCCATTTAACGGTCTCATCTATGTTTTTGGATCAACTCTGTTTGTTTTGCTTTCGCAATACTGATGGATTATTGTAACCCTATTAAAGTGGACCCGAACAGATGAAAGGAATGGCAAAATGGATCAGTGCCGACACCCTCTCCACTCATTCGGCGGCCTCTATAGTATCCAGCGTTTAACCAGAACAGGTTCTGTCATATCCGTGAATCTGGTAATGGTGTAAAGCTCTGGCCTTGCGATGTCCCCTGCTGTGAACAACCCCTTACTGTGCAGCGACCTGTGTCGGCTCCAGGAACCTACTATTGTGTTTCCGTTGACACTATTAATTATCTTAGACCCTCAGCTCGGTTCTTTCCAGCTGGCGCTGACATGAACTATATCACCGCATTCAAACTCAGTTATTTGTTCAGTTTTGGCCCTGAAAGTGCCCATTAATTGAAGAAGTGAAGCGATTCTGAGAGCGGCGGCTGTCATGTTTGTGTCATACTAAAACACAGCATTGTATGAAGACCAAACCACACTCCTTATGCATATTTGAGCATGGCACAACGTTCTACAACACCCGACAAGCTCTCTGCAGCCAGGAAATAGCTGTTTTTGAACGCGATTCGGCAAACTCGGCGAATCGAATTTTTGAGAAATTCGCCTATCTCTAATAGTAATAAATCTATTCCAAATTTAGTGTTCACTATAAACTCCCCATAATGTTACTAGAAATGCTTGATACACTTGTGATTATCTGTTGTTGCCCATTGCAAAAACCTCTCTCTCCATATTCGTCACCGACATCTCCCAAATTGGGCAGGAAGAAGTCAATATGTTACTGTAAGAAATGCATTTTTAGAGACATTTTGCAACCAATTTATGCATATGCTGTAGGCATATTCTCAATGAATTCAGCATAGTTCTCTGCACGTTTGTTCCCAAGCAAATTGTGCACTACAGAAACAAAGGCATCCCAAGCAGCAAGTTCCAATGGGTTGAGACTTGCTTTGAATGTGCCGTCATGTTTGTGGATTTCAGGGGCAAAAACATTTTCCCACTTTAAATTTAGGCTCAGTTTTCAGTGCACAGAACTTCTTCAAAAACTGGAAACCTTTTCCTGATAAATCCTGTTGCTTACTACTAACTTCTATTCATAAGCCTCATTTTAATTATAAAGTGGGGGAAGATAAACTTTAAGTGGATCAAGTAGACCAGAAATTTGTGTTGCTTGCCAACTGTGTGCTCATCTCTAGGAGGCCATTGTCTCATTTTGTAGTGGTTGCTATCATCACAACTGTTCCATAAGCATAAGAAGCACATGTGCTTGGTGCAACCTAATTGAAGACCAAGGAGTAAGGCCATAACTTTCAGATCTCCACATATGTTCCACTAATATTCTGAGTATTTAAGAGCTCTCAGAATGAATAGATCTCTTTCATTACAAACGCATGGAACATGGAAACAGAGGGTTTTTCATTGACATTGTGCAACAAGACACCTTTCAAACTCATCTTACTTAAGTCAATAAATAGCCTCCATTGACCTGGAACATGTCTACAACCGAACTCCATCAGAAAAGCATCCACATTCTTACGGAGACAAACATCATATGAAGAAAACTTCAAGTGATGATTACGAAAGTGTGAAATCAAAGCGCCACCTTGCAGAAAATTCCATTAATGGAGGCTAAGAGTTGTGAGTTCTCTTTAGATAATGACAGATCTCTTACCAGATCATCTACGTTTGATTGGCAAGTGAGGTTTGCCCTCCTGGTACTCTTCTTCATGAAACTTGTAATTTGCATGTTCATCATGATCAGAGCTGTCAGTTTTAGTGAAAGTATTTTTGGGTTTTTTTCTTTTTTTTTTTTTTTCTGGAGTTGAGAGGACCAGGCATTGGATTCCCTGTTTCATGCTTTGCTGGCTTAAGAATTTAATCACAGTCAGAATACAAATTATTGACTTTCTTTGAATATCCAACAATATTAGTCATGAAGAAGTAACTGTCTGAATGATGATGTTTTTTGCTCACTCCAGACCATTGGCAAATGCAAACAGTATTAGTTTCCTTTTACCATTTTACCACTGCATAAGACCTAAATAGCACATGATGCAGCATACATGAGATGCCCAGCTTTTATCCTGATCCCTAATTTGACATCCAAAATAATGTTTGTAAGCTAGACTTACTCTCTTGGTCATTTTCTTGCCTTGATCACAAGCAATATATTTTCAACAGATGTAGCCGAATTTGTCTGAATCGTTAATGCATTTATACCAATTTATTTCTCAAGTCTAAAAAGTCCACTGCAATAGCTATCAAAGAATGATTTATGAAACTCAGCCAGCTGTCCTTATACAGCTTCTGATGACATCAGCTGACAGACCTGTCAGTGAACATGTCCGAGAAGGCCCCCGACATGTCGTTTAGGAATATTCTAGAACATGCATTAGGCACAATTACTTTTATTGTATAACTTAAAACCGAGATGTGCCACACAAAATTTGAGATCAGATTTGGAATCAACACATTTTGTTTAATATGGAATACATGTTTTACTATCAGTTGCAAAATCTTTGTTTTGCTGTGCAGTTAATTAGTATATATATAATAATTGCCCACTCTGATCATGGGTGATTTCAACATCCCCATTGATGACCCCAAGTCTCCTTCTGCCTCTCAGTTTCTTTCACTAACCTCTTCTCTTGGCCTCTCACAATTTACAGACTCTCCCACCCACAATGATGGGAACTCTCTTGATCTGGTTTTCTGTAGCCTTTCCTCAATCTCTAATTCTCCTTATGTGCTCTTTGATCACATCTTTATCTCCTTCAGTATTACTAATTCTCACCCAGCCCTGTACACACTTGCCCATCACACTTTCAGAAATATCCGCTCCATGAAAACTCAGGAATTCACAGACACCATACAGTCCTCACTGCCCCCAATATCCTGTCTCCTGTCCTGACGTGATGGCCAAACAATATAATGAAACTCTCTCAACCACCTGGACATATTGGCACCACTTACACACCGCACCACCAGAGTCAGACACCGGCAGCCTTGGCACACGCCTCAGACTCATTTTCTGCAGCAATGTTCTATGTCTGCTGAACATCTGTGGAGAAAGTCAAAGCTACTTGCAGACTTTCTCCGCTATAAATTCATGCTCAGGACTTACCACTCTGCCCCGGCAAACAAAAATATTTCACCTCCCTCATCTCAACCTTACACAACAACTCTAAAAGTCTGTTTGACACCATCCACTCCCTTCTCAGGCCTAAAGCTCAGGCTCCGGTCACTGACCTCTGTGCTGAAGACCCGGCCACTCATTTCAAAGAGAAAATTGACAGAATCCGGCAAAACATCTAATCTCAAACCCCAAGCAGCACCCATCCGGTGCCTCCCCGCACGTCCCCTAGTCTACTCTCAGCTCTTGACCCGACGACAGAAGAAGAAGTGTCTAGGCTTCTCCTGTCTGCTCGCCCAAACCACTTGCTCTAGTGACCCCATTCCCTCCCACCTTGTCCAGTCCATTTCTCCAGCTGTCCTCTCTCACATAACTGCAATCTGTAACCTCTCTCCCTCCACTGGGATCTTTCCATCCTTCTTTAAACACGCTATTATAACTCCTTTACTGAAAAAGCCCTCTCTGGACCCGTCCTGCGCTGCCAACTACCAACCAGTCTCTAACCTTCCCTTCATCTCTAAAATCCTGGAATGCTTGGTCTACTCTCACCTAACCCGCTATCTCTCTGCTAACTCTCTTCTTGATCCTCTACAATCAGGTTTCCGCACCCTACACTCCACAGAAACTGCTCTAACTAAAGTCTCCAATGATCTCCTCACTGCTAAATCTAAGGGCAACTACTCATTGTTGCTTCTTCTGGATCTCTCTGCAGCTTTTGACACTGTTGATCACCAACTTCTCATCAACATGCTCTGCACCATTGGCCTCCAGGACACCGCTCTCGCTTGGTTTTCATCTTACTTCTCTAACTTCTCCTTCAGTGTCTCATTTGCAAGTTCTAGCTCGTCTCCTCTCCTTCTTGCTGTCGGGGTTCCACAGGGATGTGTTCTAGGTCCTCTCCTTTTTTCTATCTACACAGCACCAACTGGACAAACCATCAGAAGATTTGACTTCCAGTACCATCTCTACGCTGATGACACTCAAATACACACCTCTTCCTGAGACATCCCTCCTGCTCTGCTACTAAACACCAGTGACTGTCTGTCCGCTGTCTCTGACATCATGTCTTCTTTCTATCTTAAACTAAACCTCACTAAAACTGAAGTTCTAGTCGTCGCACCATCTACTAACCGACCCCACCCTGTTATTTATGTCTCAGTGTGTGGGACCACCATAACTCCTAGGCAGCAGGCCTGGTGTCTTGGGGTTATACTTAGAGATGGGCGAATTTCTCAAAACTTCGGTTCGGCGACTTCGCCAAATTTTCCGTCAAAATTCCTTTCGGTTTAGTATGACACGCACATGACTGCCGCTGCTCTTAGAATCGCTTCACTCTAAAATTCCCCATGCACTTGCAGGGGCAAAACTGACCAAAAAACTGACGCAGGAATGCAGCCTGATAAAGTCATGGCAGCGCCAGCTGGAAAAAAACAAGCTGAGGGCTAAGATCCTACCATAGCATCAAAGAACAGAGTAGTAGGTTACCGGAGCCACCACAGATCGCAGCACAGTAAGGGGATGATGGCAATAGCTACGCCAGGGGGCGGAGTCTAAGTAGGTCCCGGTTTTCACCAGAGCCCGCCGCAAAGCAGGTGGACTTGCTGCGGCGGGATTTCCCTACCAGGTCGTTACCCTGATGTGACTTGCTTGGGGGTGGCACCCGGGGTTTGTAGCGAGGTACAAAATCGTAAGGCAACTCGGAGTCAGGGACAAGGTAAGGTCAGACAGCCGGCAAGGATCGTGGTCAAGGGATGGAGGCAAGAGGTAGGGTACACGGATATGACAGACGAGGCTCAAGGAGGAGGCTGAGGCGGTTTTTCCTGTCTGTAATTTGGACATACGATTTTCATTCTTCATACTGAAGAAGCTCATCCCAAGCCAGTTTTGCAGCATTTGATTGTAGTTCAGTATTCTAGTTTTGTTTTAAAATTTCCCATCACTAATGGCACCGAATGCAAAATAAACACCTAAAACATTCCCTTTATTTAGGGTCTCCTTCATTTCCATATGCTGCATTTCAACAAATTGGTGTCACGCAGAAACTGGATTCAAACTACTACGTTTATACTTCATAATAAACAGCGTTGGAACTTTTTTAGGTATTAATGAAGAAGCTGATGGAGGTAGAATTGCCTTGGCCAAAAATGGTTTCAGAACGTTAGCAAACTGACTACGGAGGATTTCTCTATATTATTTGAGTTTGTCCTCCCTCTCAGCAGATGGAAAAAAGGCTCCCATTTTGGACCGGTAGCGAGGGTCCAAGAAGGTGGAGAGCCAGAAGTCATCCCTCTGCCGGATGGGCACTATTTGTCTGTCACTAGCCAGGCAAATCAGCATGCTGCGGGCCATGTGTGCAAGTGATTCTGAGGGACTCCCTGCGTCCTTCTCCTCTGTATACTGCCACGGTGCTTGGGGGTGCTTGGGGGACAGTGGTACAATGACAGAGTGTGGAGGTCATGGCAGCAGCCACAGCAGCAGCATGAGGTCAGAGAGTGGCACAATGATACATTGTGGAGGTGACGGCATCAACAGCAGCAGAAGTATGAGGTCAGATTTACACCGTGTTGTGGTGGGACAAACAGGAGTAGGCCAGAGAGTGGCACAATCACACTGTATAGAGGTGGCAGCAACATCAGGAGTCCCCAGAGTGGCACAATGACAGAGTGTGGAGGTCACGGCAGCAGCCACAGCAGCAGCATGAGGTCAGACAGTTTGGCAAGATGACATTCTGGAGGTGGCAATAACAGGTGTAGGCCCAAGTGGGACAATGACAGAGTGTGGAGGTCACGGAGGAGCAACAGCCACAGCATGAGGGCAGACAGTGGCACCCAAAGACTTTAGGAGGTGGCAAAACAGGAGTAGGCACAAAAGTGGCACAATGACAGTGTGTGGAGGTCTCGGCAGCAGCCTCAGCAGCAGCATGAGGTCAGACAGTGGCACAATGACAGAGTGTGGAGGTCACGGCAGCATCCACAGCAGCAGCACGAGGTCAGACAGTGGCACAATGACACAGTGTGTAAATGACATCATCAACAGAAGCAGCAGGAGGTCAGAGAGTGGCACAATGACACAGTGTGTAGGTCACGCAGCAGCCCCCAGCAGCAGCAAAGAGGTCAGACAGTGGCACGATGACAGAGTGTGGAGGTGGCACAAACAGGAGTAGGCCACAGATTGGCACAATGACAAGTTTGGAGGTCCCCGGCAGGAGAATAGAAAGCAGCATATCAGGAGAGAGGGCACAATGACAGAGTGTAAAGGTGGCCAAAAACCCGGAGTAGGCCACAGAGTGGTACAATGACAGAGTTTTGGAGGTCATGGCAGCAGCCACAGCACAGCATGAGGTCAAAAGAGTGGCACAATGACAGAGTGTGGAGGTGGGTGGCAATACAGTCCCTGGTAAAGATGGTGGTAGGCAGATGGAGAAACTGTCCAGCAGATGTGTGGCATCAGGCGGGTGGCGGCATCAGAATAGTGGCTGAGGCAGGTAGTTTGAACCCAGACTCATTTCTCAAAGTTTTGGTGAGGCGTCATGGCTGATCTAATCTGATGCATAAGGCATTGGTGTGTGGAAATCCTGCGCAAAAGAAATGAGGTGCCAAAAATTACCAGCTTTGTAGTGTGTTAAAACGACGTGTATTTTACTGACCACAACAGCAAAAAAAAAACTTAATTAACCTTCGGATATGTTTTAAGGCCCTTCGGGGCAGAATTTCTTTTTTTGGCGTTTGAAAAACACCATTTATTTTAAATTCTAAAACAGCAGAGAAATTTAATTAACCCTTGGAATCAAAAATTGCGAAAAAGAAAAGGGGGTGCCAAAAAATTTACCATTTTTTAGCAGTTTAAAAGACTTGTATTTTACTGGCCCACAACCAGCAAAAAAAAAAAGGGAATTTTAACCTTGGGATATAAATTTTTTGTAAAAGGGCAAAATTTCTTTTTTCCCTTAAAAAAAAACACTTTTTTATTTTCCCTGACTACAACAGCAAAAAAAACTTTTTAATTTAAAACCCTTTGGGTTTTAAAAATTTCGAAAAACAAATGAGGGGCCAAAAATTTTCCCCCAATTTGTAGCGTTTTAAAAACGAAGGGGTTTTTTACTGACCAAAACAGCAAAAAAAATTGTTTAATTCCCTTGGTCAAAATTTTGGTGCAAAAGAAATGTGGGTGCCAAAAATTACCAGCTTTGTGGGGGTTTTAAAAAACAACTTGTATTTTATGCCACAAAAACGGGGAAAAATATTTAAAAAAAACCCCTTTGGATTAAATGGGCAAAAGAAATGAGGTAAACAAAAATTACCAGCTTTGAAGGGGTTTTTAAAACGCGTTTATTTTATTGCCCAAACAACAGCAGACAAAAAACTTAATTAATTTCGGAAAATGTTTTTATGTTTACAGGCAAAATTTTTTCCCTTTTGGCGTTGAAAAAAACCAGTTTTTTTTTTACTGACAACAACCAAAAAAACCCTTTAAATTAACCCTTGGATCAAAATTTGGGGCAAAAAAAGGGAGGTCCAAAAATTCCAGCTTTGTAGGTTTTAAAAAACAACTGTATTTTTACAAACCACAACAGCAAAAAAACGTTTAATTTAAACCCCTTTGGAACAAAATTGGGGCAAAAAAAATTTGGGGTGGCCAAAAAATTTCCCAAAGCTTGTGTACCGTGTTAAAACGATGTTTTAATTTTACTGCCCCAAAACCCGAAAAAAAAAAACGGTAATTAACCTTCGGTTATGATTTATGCTACAAGCAAAATTTTTTTTTTTGCCTTTTTTAAAAACACTGTTTATTTTATTTGACAAAAACAGCGGAAAAACTTTTAAATTTAAACCCTTGGATCTAAAATTCGAAAAAACAAATGAGGGGGGGGGGCCCCATAAATTCCCAGTTTTTGTACGTTTTAAAACGCCCGTGTTTTTTAAAATTGACATAACACCCAAAAAAATGTTAATTAACCTTGGACCCAAAATTTTTGAAAAAGAAATGTGGTCCCAAAAAATTCCCCAGCTTTGTAGCGTGTTAAAACAACGTGTATTTTACTGACCAAAAACACCCAAAAAAAAAATTAAATTTAAAACCCTTGGATCTAAAGGGCGCAAAAGAAATGAGGTGAAAAAAATTACCGCTTTGTGGTTTTAAAAACAAACGGGGTTTTTTATTGACCCCCTTAGCAAAAAAAAAACGTTTAAAAACCCTTTCCCGGATATGTTTTATGTACAAGAAAAATTTTTATTTTTTGCCTTTAAAAAACCCCACTTTTTAATTTTCCCTGACTAAAAACAGCAGAAAAACTTTTAAATTTTTTTTAAACCCTTTGGATCAAAAATTAGGGCAAAACAAATGAGGGGGCCCAAAAATTTTACCAGTTTTTTAGCGTTTTTAAAAAAAGGGGACTTGTTTTTTAAACTGCCCCAAACCCCAGCAAAAAATGTTTAAATTTAACCCCTTTGGGGATCAAAATTTGTGCAAAAGAAATTGGGGGCCAAAAAATTACCACTTTGAAAGCGTTTTTAAAAAAAAGGGGTATTTTACTGACCAAAACAGCAGAAAAATATTTAAATTTAACCCTTTGGATCTAAATGGGCAAAAAAATGGGGGTGAAAAAAATTTCCCAGCTTTTGTAGCGTGTTAAAACGACTTGTATTTTATTGACCAAAACCCAGCAGAAAAAAACGTAATTAACCCTTGGGAAATTTTGATTTAGCTACAAGAAAAATTTTCCCTTTTTTCCCTTTTAAAAAAAACACTTTTTATTTTACTGACTACAACAGAAAAAAAAAAAATTTAAATTTTAACCCTTGGATCTAAATTACCAAAACAAATAAAAGGTCCCAAATAAATTCCCAGCTTTTTTGGGTTTTTTTAAAAACAAATTTTTAAATTTTTCTGCCCCATAACAGCAGAAAAATTCCTTAATTAACCCTTGGATCAAAATTTGGGTGAAAAAAAAATGGGGGTTTCCCCAAAAAAATTACCAGTTTTTGTAGCGTGTTTAAAAAACGTGTTTTTTTACGGGACCCCCAAACACCAAAAAAATTTTAAATTAAAACCCCTTTGGGGAATCAAAATTTGGGCAAAAGAAATGATTTGACAAAAATTCCCCTTTTGTAGCTTTGTTAAAAGGGAGTGTTTTTTATTGACCCCCCAAAGCAAAAAAAAAAATTTAAAATTAATCTTTATGATTTTTTCCCTACAGGCAAAATTTCCCTTCTTTGGCTTTTAAAAAAACACCGTTAAATTTTAAACTAAAACCAACAAGAAAAAAAAAAAACGTTTAAATTTAAACCCCTTATCAAAATTGGCGCAAAATAAATGGGGTTTTGCCAAAATTTACCATTTTTGTAGGGGGTTTTTAAAAAAAAACGTGTACTTTACTGCCCAAAAAAAAAAACCGCAGAAAAACCTTTTAAATTTAAACCCTTTGGGATTTTAAATTGCGCAAAAGAAATAGGGTTGCCAAAAATTCCCAGCTTTGTACCCGTTTTAAAAAACAAATGTTTTTATTTTATTACCACAACAGCAGAAAAAATATTTAAATTTAAACCCCTTTGGGATCTAAAGGGCCCCAAAAAAAATGAGGGCCAAAATTCCCACTTTGTAGGAATAAAACACGGGGATTTTACTGAAACACAGAAAACGTTTAATTTAAAAATTTGGACCCTAAATTGCGCAGAAGAAATGAGGGTTTCCCAAAAAAATGTCCGTTTGTAGGTTTTAAAAAACAACGTGTTTTTTCTACGGGACCCCCAACAGCAAAAAAAATGTTTTTTAAACCCCCTTTGGTCAAAATTTGCCAAAAAAAAATGAGCTCCCAAAAAATTTAAAGGGGTTATTTGGAATTATAAAAACCTGTTTTTTTAACTAAATTTACAACAGCAAAAACGGGCCCTTAGAAAACCCCTTTGGATATTCAGTGTCCCCTCAAAAAACTGACAAATTGCTTTAAAAAATTGTATTTTGAAGTGAATTGGACACACACTGGATTTAAAATTTCCCAAATTCCCCCAACAAAATAAAAAATTAGAACGTAAGAAAAGCATTTGTGAGAAAAGCTGGAAAACCCCCCAAAAAAAAATCGCTGAAATAAAAGGCCTTTTTTTTTGTTTTGAGATCTCTAAAACTAGACTGCAGCAGCTACAACACGGAACAAGAGAGCATGTAAACTGCCGTGCGCGTCGGGAAATTTATATAGTGCGGTAAACGTCACAGAATCCCCCCCGGTCCTGTTTGGCTTCATCTCTGCACATGTCATTTAGGCTACTCCTTTCTTCCCTCCCAAAATTCTTTACCCCCAATGTAACCCCATGTGTCGCAGCCTTTTTTATAAATTTAAAAATTCACGCTTCTTTCCCTGCAAATTCACCCAAATTTCAAATTTGGGGTTTCAAAAATCAAAGTTTTTCCGGGAAATTCTAAACAAAATTCCCTGCTTTTAAAAATCGATTCGCCCAATCTAATTATTGCTTTTCGGGTTTTCTGGATAATTTTCCAAACCCTTTTTTCACTTTTCCCTTTGAGACCTTAAATAGACTGATTTTACCCCTGCCAGCATTTCCCAAACCAGATGGTTAAAAAATTTTCAGAGGTCAAATTTAGTCAGGGTGAAAAGATTGTTTATCATCCTTCAGTATTTTTTTTCCCCTATAAAATAAACACTTTTGATTTCTTTTTCATTGCTTTGAATTCTTAACCATCTTTAACCCCTTACCACCGCAGCCAGTTTTGATCTGACAGAGCCCCATTTTTCAAATCATTCATGTTTCACTTTATGTGGGAAAAACCCTTTTTGGGGATATTTTTAAACCTATCCATGTATTCAGAAAATTTTTTTGCATGACAAAATTGGGGATTTAAGTTAGAAAAAATTTTGGGTCCACAAAAATCTTTTTTTAAATTTTTGGTAAGAAATAAAAAAATGTTAAAAAAATTTCTGCTTGAAAGGGCCCGGGATATTATTCCGGGACAAAATATATATTTTCCGTAACTAAAAAACCCAATAAACAAAAAAAATAATCAATGGTAGTAAACCAGAAAACAATACAATACCGATATACAAATACAACCAACAATCAAAAAAAAATCTATATACAAAAACTTTATTGTGTATCAAAAAATCCCATATTAAAAAGATAAAAAAATACAAAGAAAAAATTTACAAAAAGCTAAAAAGGGTGGTCCACAAAACACGCCACACACTGGGTGGTATACATGAATGCTTATCAAATTTTAAAAATTAAAATGGCATAATATACAGCATAACAAGCATGTAAATACATAATAACTAGAGATGGGCGAATTCCTCAAAAATTTGATTCGCCGAGTTTGCCCATTTTTCGGAAAAATTTATTTTTAAACCCCAATTTTTTCGCGAATTTTTAAATGTTAAAAAAAAATTTTGGGGGCTGGCTAGCCATGCAAGTGTAAAACTCCCACGCAGGAAGCTCTGCTCGGACTACAAAAAATTGAGGACTGAAAAACAATGAAGCAAAAAAGAGGGTCTAAAAAGGGGCGCCCAAAGCCCCCAAGGATTCCCCTTTGCCCCGGGAGGGGGCCCCCCTCTCAAACTATTTTTGCCCCGCTGAGGATCTACAAGAAGACGACATTTTTTCCCTGCGCCCCGGGAAACCGCGGGCGTCACCCTTCCCCCCCCCGGCCGGGCGCACGGGCCCCGGCCTTTAAAAGGAGAAGACAGCACTACAGGCCGCAACTAACCACAGAGGGAAAGCACACATTTGGGGCCCCATCAGATCCCCACCCACGCCCAAGGGGGGTTTTTGACACGGAGGCGGCCCGGAAACACCTGGAGTCCGACCTGATTGAACGGTTTTCGAGCAACGAAAATCGGCGCCGCGGGGGGACCCGGTTTCAGAAATCAAGCCAGAAAAACCCCCCGAAAACCGCCCGATAACCCCCAAAAAACCGGGTCAGTCCCCAAGCGAATTTTGTTTTCTGCTCCCTTCCGGTAAAGGAAAGATTCAGGGCCCCTGTGGGGGAACCCGGGGGTGAGGCAAAAATGAGGAGATGGGGGGCCACTAAAGATCGGCTCCACAGCGGGGCCCCGCAATGGGATTTCATGCTGAGCCCCCCTTCGGGCCCACAACCCCTTTCCCAAAAAGTTTGGGCGAAAGAAGCGCCACTCGCTGACGATGGGCCCCCTTGGGCCCTCTTCAAAGGGGGTTGCAGGGAGGCCAAAAGCAGGGGCCCCCCGAAAGAGACAGCCTTGCTAAGGGGGGTCACCCGGGCCCCAAAGGGGGCCCACACCCTACCCAATCTAAGACCTGCCCAATGGGGCATAAATGTCTCTAGGGAAAACCGACTTGCAAATACCCCCCAGAGCTTAATTCCCCCCGACTGGGGTTAACAGCCCCCACTAGGCAGCTGTGGGGCCAAACCCCAATCAAGGGCCCCGGGGGACTTGGTACAGGGGCTCAGTACCCGACCCCCCGGGGCCCCTGAGGGGTACTGGGACTCAATTTAAGGGGGGCCCACTGATGCAGTCCCCCACGCGCATATGCCATGAGGGTGGGTGGTCCTTGGAGTGGGTGGAAAACCCCCGGTGCCATTACCCCAGGGGCCCCCTGCCCCCCTACCCCCCTCGCCCACACCCACTTTGGCCCCCCCGGGGCCCGGGCCGGCGTCAAACCCCGAACATCCCCCCCTGGGGACCTAAAACCCCAACCCCTTTAAACTGGAACAGCACCCCCGCGCCCTGCACACGGGTGGGGGCCCCCCCCTAGCCCATTTTGCCGTTGGAGGATCGGGGGAGTCATCAAAAACCCCCCGACCCCCCCAGACCCGAGGCCCCCTTTTTCACACTGCAAGGGCAAACCCGAATTTAAAACCCCACTTTTTTCTCCTACCCCCTAAATCGATTTGAAAGATGTTAGGCAGGAAAATGCATCAGTCTTGGCGACGAAACTTGGAAACCCTTGCAGTCAGGGCATCAGGCCTTTCAAAATAAAGTGCAAAACTTGGGAAAAGAAAGCAAGAATCGGGGCAAATCTTTAAAAAGCCCGCCGCACGGCAAATTCCCGGGCCCGAACAAACAGCAACTCCAATTTTCCACCCAACTGGGGAAACCAAAAAAATCGTAGCCGGGGCCCAAAAACGTAAGGGTGAAGCCTGCCTGAAAAGGTCAAAAACCCCCTGACATAATCCCCAAACCCTTTAAACCCGGCCTTCAACTATATTCTCCGGGCGCCCCCGAAACCCCCCCCAAACGGGGAAATTTTAATTGGGGCACAAAGGGCACTACGTCCCACAAAGCCCGGATACCACGAAGCCAAGGGAAATTAGGTTTCCCAATACTTTGCTATGTTATAAAAAGGGAAAAGTAAGAGGGAAAGGGTCGACCCTTTTGCAGAATGTTGATTTCCAAAGGCACTAGAAATTGGGGTTTTTTCCGGTTTCTCCCAGACGACGTTTTGAAAAGAGAGCAAACATTTTAAACCCCCTCCTAGGCCCCCGGGTCTACAAACTAAAACAACCCTTCCCTGGGGGTTTCCCCCTTTTCCCTTTTAAGGGAGACACAAGGAACGGTTTTATCTTCCGCTCACCCGTGATCTTCCATCTTCACCCGGGGGCACTTGGGTTCCCGGACGTCTCCCTTTTCCGGGCTGGGGTTCCGTGGTTTACTATGGAAAACCCCCGTTTGGGACACAGGTTTTTTCAAGTCTCCCCTCTCGTTTAATCTCCCCGACTCGCCAGACCCAGCGACCCCCCACGATGGCGTAAAAAGGGGAAAGGGCTTTCCCGGGCCCAAAAACCCGTCCTTTCCGCTGAAGTGAGGCTCCTGGGGGGGGAGAACCCCCCCGGGGGAATATTATGTGCCCTTAATCTGCTTTTCTTTTTGATCCTGACCCCCCCTTTTTTTGTGTGTTTTTTTCATTACCCTTTTGGCTGTTTGGGGCTTTTCGTCCAAAAGGCCGGGGCCCGGGGCGGAACCCTGCGTACTTTGCTAGAGGCCCGAACAACCTTTTTTTTTTACATGGGCCTCCTTTTGGGCTGGGCCCCGGCCCTGGGTAAGACACCCAGACATATGCCTATGTGACCTGGATGATGCCCTTTTCCCGTTGATAAAAATCCCCTTTTATGTTTTCATATTTGCTCTCCCTTTGGGGGCAGTCGGCGATTTGGGGGCCCCTGCGGGGCCCCTTTTGTCCCTCCCCTTCCTTCCTTTTTTCCTAAAGAAAAAAAGAAAAAAAAATGTTTTGTTTTTTTTTTCTTTTTCTTTTCTTTCTTCCCTCCTCCTCCTCCTCTTTTTGTGTCTTGGTGCTGCGTCGGCGGTCCTGGCGTGGACTGTTCCCAACATACAGTCCCAACCCCTAAATCTAGCTTTCCCCGAGTTGCTCCCATGCCCCTAGTTTTAACAATTTTCCTTTTAAATTTCCGTTCAGTTATAAGGGTTTTTCGGGAAACCCCCCCCAGTTTTGGGGGCCCTTTTTTTATTAATACATGGCCCCCTTTCAGAGACCTATCTGCTTACTTTAGTTAATTGGGCCTCTTTTTATTGGATCTTTTTCATTTTACCAACATTGGTTTAAAGTTATTAATTTTTGATACTGTTTAGGTTTGGGTTTAGGGGGGGGGGTTGGGACGCTGGGAGTTAGCCCGGGGGTTTTTTGGGGAAAAGTTCAGACCCAAATGTTTCCCCCCTGGCTAAAATTTTTTTTCCGAGTCACCTCCCCTTTAAAGTAAAAAGGGTTTTTCACCCCCGGAAAAGGTTTAAAAAATTTTAAACTTTCTCCCAAAAAAAACCTCCCCGATAGTTTGCTTCAGGAGGGCCCCCCTCCTTTCAGCCCAAAATGCAGTCATACAAGAAAAACCCTTATTACCCGTTGGGGCCATTCCCGTAAATTCCTACGTCTAAAAACAAAGGGAGTAAGCCATATTTTTTCACAGTCTTTCCCCTGCGCAGATAAATAGATGTCTTTCAAGGATGAGATGCAAGGGCGCTCTTTGTCAAAATTCAAGTTGAGGGGCACCTTTAACCGTGGCAAACATTTACGCACCCCAATAAGGGCCAGAATACTTTCATGACTATGACTTTGGTAGCTTACTGCCTTTGAAATTAAGGGACATATCCATGTCTGTGCGGACTTGAAATTTGGCAATGAACCCCTTCTCGATACTTCGGTCGGCAGGTCAGTGGTGCAAGACAAATGCCTTCAATGAATTAAAATGAAGTTGACATTCATGCAGCTAAATCGACATATGGCTGACTCTTGAACCCCTCAGAGACCAAGGATTATACCTTTTACTCCCTTTTCCCGCACCAATCCTATAAGTCGAATTGATAAATTCTTCGCAGCACTCTCGTCTTGCATATGTGAAGGGATGCCTCCATTGGGGCTTCACTGTTTCATGACCATGCCACTGTCCATTGCGACTTCGTTCGCGAGTTATAAGCGTGCCACCTTCTCCTGGAAGTTGAACGAATCCCTAATGAGTGATTCTTTGTGCCTGGAAGACCTGCACGCTCTATGCTGCCTTTTACGGGATCACCTAACCGATCCCACAAACCACCTCAGACTCACATGGGAGGCCTCAAGTGCATACTGCGGGGGGTCCTCATCAAGCATGGGGCTCCACCAAGCTGAAAAAGGCTGCATAGTTTAAGTTGCAGTCTCTCTTAGCACATACTCAATACATTGGAGCGATAGCACATATACACAGGACTTGATTCTTGATATGAAGGGCTCTCATGCTGATACGACACGAAGTCTGCAAACTCATAGAACACAAAAATTAAAAGGATTATCATATCTCTGTCAAAGCTTGTTATACCTGAGTAATAAGCCGGGCAAAGTTTTGCGCCCGTGCGCTCCGAGGAAAAGAGCTTCCCTTTTGTTCAGCGATACATGAAACTCGGAGGACGTATAGTGCATCTAAATGAGAGATACTTATCAGTGTTCCTTAAATATAATACTCAAATCTCTACAACCTTCCGCCAAACGACCAGTAGATCTCTCTTCCCCTGCATCCTCTTAAGGGTCAGTTCTGTAAGAGTAACGGCTCTCCGCGGATCATCACATTATACACAAACACACACAGGATCTAGCAAAAAAAGGGGGAGGGCGGGCGATGGGGGGGGGCGGTGGGGGCGCGCGGGGGCGGGGGGACGGGAGCGGGGACGCAGGGGGTTTCTTCTTCAATATCTACTCTCCCCCATTTCTATTTCTCTTTCATCTCTTTTTTTCTCTCTATTCTTATTCTATCGCTCCCATGGAGGGGAGCTGTTCTCCGATGAAGAGCTTAGGTTAGCAATATCGTCCTTGCCCTCGGGGAAAGAGTCCGGGCTCCCAGATCGCTAAACAGCCTTGTTCTATAAGACACTGGGAGGGAGAAACACAAATAAACAACAACTACACTACAATTTCATAAAATAGCAGGGGCCATTCTCTCAGATTTAATTTTATGGTTTCCACCGTGTCCCCTTTTAGTACAGCTTCCTGACTTGCACACATTAGCTGTGATCCCGAAATCAGGATATGGACCCAACTGTTAGGGTCAGAGGCTATAGACCTGATATCATGTTTAACACCGATGCAACATTTATTGCCAAAATTCTTGCAAACGCCTTAACCCACTCTTGAGCTCACATTTCATCTAGACCAAGTGGCATTTGTGCACTCCAGGAGGCGAGTTACAACACGCTGAAGACCTTTGCGTATCATACACCAGATTAGAGAGGAGAGACCCATGCATGATTTTTCCACTACGATGACGAAGGCATTTGAACCGCGTAGCATGGCCTTTTCTGTCTGGGGGTGCTGGAGGCAATGGGATCGGCCCCTCTATTTTCAGAAGTAAGATTCTTGGCCATCTATA
Source organism: Phyllomedusa bahiana (assembly GCA_025379985.1). Taxonomy (NCBI): domain Eukaryota; kingdom Metazoa; phylum Chordata; class Amphibia; order Anura; family Hylidae; genus Phyllomedusa; species Phyllomedusa bahiana. The sequence continues at coordinate 25,127 of JAODAL010016221.1, read as the reverse complement.
CATCCCCACAGGCCCGAGTTGTGTTAATGGCTCTCTATCAGACCTGTGTCGATCACTAATGCACCAGACCGGGTTGCCTCCTTGTCTCCGTATCCTTTTTATTCTTGCCATGGAACACTTGCTGCAGGCCTTACGCAGAGGACCCGGTTGTTCATGGAGTTCGGGCAGTTGACATCTACAAGTGAAATTCGCTTGGCATTCCACGGACGACCTCGCTTCTTATCTTACGAAACCTCTTTCCTCCGCCTACCGTGTTGCTCACGGTCTTAGAGGAATTACAGCCTGTTTAGTAACCACAAATCTAACATGGCCAGAGCACAGCAATGGGTCTCAATATTCCCTGTCTAGATCTACACGTTTGAAAAAAACATCCTTCTCGTTCTCTGCGACCACAGAGTCTTTCCAGTACCCTAGGGGTGAACTACTCCCCTCTCCCCTTGATAAGACCTTTGGTTTAAATTCGCCCCCTTACTCCGTACTCTCACGCAGGACCTCACGAAATGGGACAGACACGACTTCTCTTGGATAGGATGGATCAATTTTAATGAAAATGAATATCCTACACCCGGTGCTTGATACTATTCCGGCTGTCCCAATCGCCCTACCTAAAACCTTCTGTTGTGAACCTTGGCCAGCTGACCAACCAATTCGTTTTGGGCACGCAGACACCCCAGGATGCCAATCCACTCTGGTGCATTCGAAATAACGGGGGATCCTGTCGCTACCTGACTTTCACGCCTATTACCTTAGCAGCGGTAGCGGTTCGCATTTAGACGCTTTCCGCAGCGACCCGAAATCTAAATTATGGGTCCATTACTGTGAACCGTTATTATACAGGGGCAACTGTGCGGCCTCCTGTGCTCCCGCCAACAATCTCCCCACCATAAGAATCTCTCACTAGATCCCATTAGTGACAAACGTTCCAATTGCTCGTTTGTAGGGAACGTTGCCTCCAAATGAGCACATAATGATCCACCAGGGGCCCTGTTATCCACAACTTCTAGGGAACCCATGTATCCCAGAATCGTTAGTGATACCCCTCTCCCGTCTAGTAGGAAATAGTGCCACTCAGTCGGTCTTTGCGAGTGTAATGTCGGGAAGCTCCATGCTCAGTTATGAAGACCTATGTGGCGACGTGGGCAATCGAGGTTTTCTAGGGTTTAACTACTACCAACTTAGAAGCCTCTATTCACAGCTGTCAGTCGACCTTTGCATTCAGAGACCGTACTTTATTTGAACTGCTGGTGTATTGGGTAAATCACTCAGAAAACACGGGCAACTCTTAGGTATGTATAGCAATGCTGACTGAGCTGCAAGCAGACGGAGGAAGCTCCCCTTTCACGAGGAGTGGGGGAACCAGGAGATGGGCATCGTATCTCTCGGACGGGAAGACTTGGAACAAGGCTTTTCTAGTTAACACATCAAATCCTCTATTTCCACTAAAAGCTAAAGAATTAAATTACAAAATTATCTGACGAGGTGGTACAGGGTTCTGGCTACTGCTGCATCCCTCTACCTGGACAAGTTCCAATATATGGCTGGCGCTGCGGAGTAGCTGGGGAGGACCATGACCAACATATGAGTGGATTGCCCTGTACTACGGCCTTTTCTGGCTAAAAGATGATTGACATCATTCGGCCGGTAACGGGTCTGTCCCTGCAGGCCAAGCACGACCCAACTTTCTCCTTTTTGCCCCTCCAGTTCCGACCTCAACTCTTAAAAAACCATCTTATATCTCAACTGATTCTCGCTGCCAAAACCGTGATTCCCAGGTTGTGCCGGTCTGTTTCCAGGCCCTCCATTTCGGGACTGGTTCAAAGTTGTTCATACCGATACAAAGACGGGAGGAGTTTACGGCTGACTCTCAACGAGCTATACTAAATGTGTCTTTCAAATGGAGGGAGTTGGATGAACTTCTGTGAGTCAGACCAATACCTTAACCATTCATATTTTGCGTCAGGGAAGGTGTAGGGTTAATAACTTGCTCACCGGCCAATGCCTGAACCGCACTATGAGTGTTTACGGTTGTTCATAAACTATTTTTTTGATTTTTACTTACCTATGATTTACTCTGTAGTTCTCTATGAAAGGAGGACGACAGATGTTTTTCATCGTCATTTAATTGGTAACATTTGCCATTCAAACACTTTTCCAAGCTAACACACTCTCCGCGATAGGGGAGCTCCATCAAGAGGAGGCGCAGACACTACAGATGGATTTGGCTGACTAAAGTCTTTGTGACTTGGACCCTATATGTCAGTTGATTATCATGTCTTGGATGCCAATCTTGTATGATAAGTGTTGTGTTGATTTTTGGTATTTACTGCCCTATTCATATGCTGAATCAACACAAATGTTAACTATGTCTGCTCCTAACCTCAATAAAGCTTGTTGTGAATAATATAATTAAAAAAAAATAAACAGCTGTTTCATGGCTGAATGCGAGAGCACCCTGTAGGGTGTTGTAGACATTGTGCCATGCTCAAAACTATGCATAGGGAGCGTGGTTTGGTCTTCATAAAAATGGCTGGGTTTTAGTATGGACACGCAGATGACAGCCGCCGCAAATAGTATCGCTTTATACTTCACTGTATCTGGCAGTTTACAGGTGGCAAAACTGCCCAAATAATATGAAGTGGGAACGCAGCCCATGACAAGGTAACTAGTTCATGCGGCAGCTGTAAAGAACTGAGCTGAGGGCTAAGATTCTACTATAATAATAACAATAATAATCTGTATTTATATAGCGCCAACATGTTCCACAGCACTTTACAATAGCGAGGGTATGAGCACAGATAAACCAGACATTACATTATAAAAAAGCTACGTACAAATCAGACACGAAGTGTGAGGGTACTGCTCACAAGAGCTTACAATCTATTAGGGTGTATGTGTGAAACAAAGGGTGAGAAGTGCTTGGTTTACAATGGTCCAAGCAGGTTACATAAATATGGGGTAGTATACATAAAAAGTGTATGAACCTGCCATCGCAACCATACATCTATATATAGATAAGTGCCTGCGGGTGGCAAAGTGCAGGAAGTGATGAATGTGTGACAGAATTTGTGAGGTTAACAATTAGGGATCTTGGTAGGCTTGACTAAGAAGATGAATTTTCAGAGTGCACTTAAAACTGTGAGGGTTGTGAGTGTGCCTGTTCACATGGGGTAACAAAGAATGCAATAGTAGGTTCCTGGAGTAGGCACAGGTCGCAGCACAGTAAGGGGGCGTCACAGCAGGGGTCACCCCGCGAAGCCGCAGCTCCCGGTGTTATGTAGCGGTCGTGTGTTGTCCACACACTAACTCATCCACTTTCTCCCAGATGACACTTGATAACCCCGGCAAAGAGTCGGTGCATCCGTAAGACACAACCTTTAGTTGGCATTGCCCGGGAGCAGGTCAGAGGCCCTCACCTGCCCTCAACCCACCTCTGTCCAGACAACTACTATGTGCTGTGGGCTCTGTGCCACTATAGAGTGAGGACGAACTATTTGAGGACAGCGGGCAGCAGAAAGGTGGGGAAAACATCCGCTGCTTATTGCAGAAGCGGGAAAGTAGTGATGAGGAGAGTGGCATGAGGGGTTATGTTGCGAGCGGTCAGGCTCTGTACAGCGTCACCATTGAAGAGGACGGCGGTGACAGGCAAACACTAATCGATGTAGCCGATCGCACATGGGAGCCGGGTGAAGCAAGCAAGACTGGGACACGGTATTCTGGTGCCCTAGTTAAACAAGGCATAAAGTGCCCCCTCAAATGGAAAATTCAGCCTACTCCATGCCTCTTTATGCCCCTATCTGCCTGGTATGAAGTGGCGCCCTAGGCGGTCGCCTACCTTCAACTACCCATCGTCCCGGCCCTGGAAGCAAGGGCTTCATCATCATCATCGGGTGAAGATAGCAGCAGTTTGCGCATCAGGCAGTGGCGTAGCCAGCAAGTTGGTAGTATGGCCGGAAGTCAGCAGGATGGCAGCAGTGCGAGGTCAGGAGGCAAACGGCTACGATTCAGACCACCTGCTTTTCAGGTCCCAGAAAGTAGCAGCGCAGGGGCTCACCAAGGCAGGTGCGGTAACAGTCAGTCAGTGCGGAGCATTGGTGTTAAAATCACCTACTCAGCGGTGTGGCAGTTTTTTGACATGACACCAAAGGAGGCGAACATGGCTTTATGTAGAATCGTTGGGCAGAAAGTAAAGTGTGACCAGGGACCTAACTTTGGCACCACAACCCTGCATCAACATGCAGCATCACCATACAGTGGCCTGGGAGAAACGTGTCTGAGATGTGGTGGTCCATCCTGTCACAGCAGCAGAACCCAGTGGCACGCCTCCCATTTCAGGCAGTCAAGGCTCCACCACCTCTACCAAAGACAACTGCCTGTCTTTCACATCATCTACCAGTCCAGATGCTCCTGCTCCTCGACACTCATGGTACCAGCAGTCATTCTTCAAGACGATTGACAAGAGACAATAGTATGCGTCTAGCTATCCCTAAATGCAGAAGCTGACCGTGCTCCTGTCCAAGTTGGTGGTACTGTTGTCTCTCCCTTTTCAAATGGAGGACTATGCACCGTTCAGAGAACTGGCCAGGAAACTTTGCAAGCACTTTTGACATTCCTACACCACCAAGTACACCCTCATTGAGCTGAACAGAACAGAGAATCTATGAACAGGGCAAAACAGGGAGAAATTGATGAACAGGGAAAAACAGGGAGAAACCGATTAACAGGGCAAAACAGAGATAAATCGATGAACAGAGAAAGTCAATTAATGATTTCTTGATGATCCAAGGGGACAGGGAGCCACTGTGTAATTTTTATGTCGGCCAGTGGCAGCTCATGCGGGACACCTGCTGTTTGCACAGAATAACGTCATTCCACTGCTTCATGTCTTGGAACAGATGCTGAAAAATCTGTCTGGTCAGGGGACTGGAGACGTGGCGACTACATCTCATGGCCACATGAGTCCAGTGGGGGCTGAACTGGAGAACGAGGAGGAAGACACTGGAGCAAAAGCAGTGTCTAGCGAAATTAGTGTTTTTTTTATTCAGGTGACAGGAGAGGAGCAGGATCAACTGGAGGGTTAGGAAGACGAGGCAGATGACCCAGACACACCATGGCAGTATACAGTGGAGATGGAGGCAGGGTCCATCAGAGTCACTTGCGCAGATGGCCCGCTGCATGCTGATTTGCCTGGCTAGTGACAGCTGAATTGTCACCATCTGGAAGAGAGATGACATCTGGTTCTCAACCCTCTTGGACCCTCGTTACTGGTCCCAAATGGGGAAATTTTTTCACCTACCAAGAAGGAGGACAAACTCAAGTACTATAGAGACATCCTATGTAGTCAGTTGGCTGCTGCCTATCTGCGCCATCGTCCATCCTCTTGTAGGTCTGACCGGGTGGTTCATCAGCGGTCATATACCACTGCCACGGCTGCTATGGGGAGATGGAGATGGGGCAGTACCAGCCCCATCAGCAGCAGCACCTGGAGCAGACCCTGAACCCTGGATTCTTTTGGCTACTTGCCTCAGCTACTATTCTGATGCTGCCACCTGCCTGATGCCCCACATCTGCTGCCAGCTGCTCCTTCAACCACCCACCATCTTTACCAGGGACTGGTATTGACACCCACCTCCCCACTCTTCACTGGGCTATTATGTAGTCTTCTGATGCTGCTGCCACCTCACCACTCAGGTCTCCTCATGCTGCTGCTGTCATCTCCAGGCTATGCCACCATGCCACTCTCCGGCCTGACGCTGCTGCTGTCGCTGCCACCACCTCCACTCTGTGTACTTGTGGCTGGTCTGTGGCCTACTCATGCTGCTGTCAACTGACAACTCTCTCAGTTGACCACCCTGTGGTTTTCTAATGCTGTTTCCACCCTCCACCACTCTATAACGTTGCCACTATGTCAGGTTTTCCCCTTCTTTTAATCTGCCACAAGGAATGAAAAGGACAAACCGATTGTGTTTTCGGAGAAGCCGTAAGGCTAGTATGACATGGTCCTTTGCTTGTATCAGGATTGTCAGATGATTAGTTAGCCAAAAGTAGGAGTGGATACAAAACACAGAACACATGCTAATATTCCATTTATTTATTTTTGGGATCAACTCCTGTTTCTTTTTGGCTTTAGCAATGATGGATTATTGACCATTTGAAAGCGGACACTGAAGGATCAACAGAATGGCAAAATGATTATTGACGTCAATGCAAAATGACTGATGACACCCTCTTCACTCTTTTGGGGGGCTTAAAATGTATCAGCATTTAACAGAATTCACCACAATAATTGAAAAAAATTTACTGTTTGCCACAGATAGCAATATCCCATGAGACTGGAGTGGCTGGATTTGAGATGTATGTAGGGCTAGATTTGATACAGAATTCTTCACAAAAAATGAATAAATTAACTCTTGGCCACCGATTAAAATACCCCCACCAGTCTGAATTTAATGAATTTCAGGCGTGTATGTGGCAGAAATACACACACCCTGTATTTGACTCAAATTCCCCCACAAAACAAGAGGAGAAATTAACCCTTGGTATAAAAACCCTACAAAAAACCAAGTAATTTAGGGCGTATATGTGGGCAAAATACAGACACCCTGTATTTTGACTCCCAAAATTACCCCACAAATCAAGAGGAGAAATTAAGCCTTGTGTATAAAATATCGTACAGAAAAACCAGATGTAAATTAGGCGTATATGGGACCAAAAAATATAGACAGCCTGTATTTTAGTCCAAATTACACCACAATCAAGAAGTTAAATTAAGCCTTTGGTTTGAAATACCCTACAGAAAAATCAGATGTAAATTAGGCGTATACGGGACAAAATAAAAAAAAGACACCCTGTATTTTAGTGCAAATTGACCCACAATCAAGGGGTTAAATTAAGCTTTGGGTATGAAATACCCTACAGAACAACCAGATGTAATTGAGGCATATATGGGACAGAAGTACACGCACCCTGGACTTTAGGGAGAATAACCCACAAACTAAAACAAAAATAATAACGTTGGTTAAATAACAAGTGTGCAAATGACACACACTTGTGATGGTCTTTCCCCCCCAGTCGCTGATAAAACAAGTTTGTTTTACAATAAATTCAATATAGTGCAGCAGCAGCAGCAAGATGCTTATGACAGCACACACAGTGAGAAGTGTGAGGATTTAAGATGGCGTCTGTATTTATAGGGCTGTGACGTCATAGAAGCCCGCCGGTCCCTTATCCACAGGGCTACGGCCCCTTTTCCTAATCTTTCCTGCTTCTAATTGTGACTTGTTGATAAAGGTCTATGAGTGACCGAAACGTCCTTATTGAGTCACCTTCAAAATATTGAAATAAAAATTTTGGAGCCTGTGAAAGGAATAAAGACATTTTATTTACATGAAAATTTTCCTGTGTGCGGTCATATTTTTCTATATTGCTATTGGTGGAAGCTATATTCACCTCTTTATGACCGGCACCACATCTTCTAACATAGAAGAATTGAGTGCCACCCCACTCGCTTCATTTTTCTTTGGCTTCATATCTGCACATGTCATTGAGGGTGTTCCTTTCTTCCTCCCAGAGTTCTCTGACCCATGGAACGCAATGTGCTCGTGGCCAATAAAAAAAGACGCTTCGTTCCCACAAATCACCCTAAACTTCAGCTTTGCGCAGAACCGAAGTTTTCCTGAAATTCGAAACAAATTCCACTTTGTTAGAATCGATTCGCCCATCTCTAATAATAACCAATGATACATACACATAAAATCACCCCAAATCGGATGTATATACACCCAGAGGAGGCACAGAAAGACCCCAACGTACGTTTCCTCCACACCTGCCTTCGTCAGGGGGTAGCACTAGACAGACTCCATCTCTCTTATACAGCTACCAAGGCCAATAGAATGAAAGAATAAACAGCTGTAACTAATAGCCTCTGTTACCTTGTGGTCCCAGTGAGTAAAAATAATAACCCAAATGTTGCTGAGTCGAGCGCATGAACACCGGACCACGCGCGACACCAGCACGCAACCAGGAACACGGACGTCATTAGAAGAAGATAAGAGGTATTGTGGCACCACCATTTTTAGCTTTGTGTATTTTGTCTGTGTATTTTTGTTCTTTTAATATGGGATTTTTTGATAGATAATAAACTTTTTGTATATATATATATTTTTTTTGATTGTTGGTATATCGGTATTGTGTAGTTCATAACTAGCATCTACCATATGTCTACTGTATGTTGGTATATTTTTTAAATGTCTTTTTATTTTTTATGGCATTGGGGGGGCTGAGAAATTTAGTAGTAATTTTTCACATTTTCAAACAAATTTGCAACATTGATTTTTTTTAGGGACCAGTCCAGTTCTGACGTGACTTTGAAGGGCCTGTATGTTAGATACCCCCATAAATGACTATATCCTTTATCATTATCAAAACAGCATTTAGGAAGTTTATTAACCCATTGGGTGTTTCACAGAAATTGACGCATAGCAGAGGTGAAATTGAAAAATTTCACCTTTTTTTGCAGATTTTAAATTTTTATCCATTAATCACTGGAACACAGTAGACAATAACAGAGAAATGCAACTAAATATAACCATATCACATTTGCAAAGCCCTCAAAGTACCAGAACAGGTGAAATCTTCCAGAAGTCACACCATTTTGAATTCAGCACCCCTCATGGATTTCTTCTAGGGGTGTATTGTGCATTTTGTGCACACAGGTGTTTTACAGTTTAAGCACTAGGCCATGAAAATGAGGTGGGAGGAAAGCAGTTCCACCATAGTGTTTAGGGCTTAATTTTTACAGCATTCACTGTGCATTATAAATGACAGGATAACTTTACTATGTGGGTCGGTACAAATAAAATAATATACATTTTTTTATAATTTTTTATATTTTATTACTGTTACACAATAGAAATGCATTTATAAAAAATTTTCTTTTTATGTCGTCATAGTCTGAAAGCCATAAAATTTTTATTTTTCTGTATATGGAACTTATTAACCCCTTACCGACAGCTGCCGGGTGTTAGTGGCTAATTGCAGCTAAGATCCAGCGGTTTCAATGAGGAGGGGGGGAGTCAGCGTCTTTCCCCCTCCCCCGCTGTTAAACCTCTTAAGCTGCAATCACTGCGATTGGGACACCCGCAGCGAAATCGCGGGCTCCTGAACGCTTAACATGGCAGCTGGAAGCCTTGTGAAGGCTTCCATCACTGCCATGTTTTCGATTTCCCCATTTCCCGCCCCAAGCAGGAAGTGGGGAAATCGCCATCTTTGTACACCCTAATGCATTAGGTTGTAGAAACGTTCTAAAGTAAAAAAAAGTTTTGAAGTGTAAAAAATTAAGAAGTATTAAAAGTTCAAATCACATATCTGATATCGCTGCGTCCAAAAAAGACCAATCTATTAAAATATAGCATCATTTATGCCGTACGCTGCACACCATAGAAGAAAACAATTCCAAACACCAAAATTGCATTTTATTGATCATTTCAGGTAACATAAAAATTGGAATAAAACAATTCCAAACACCAAAATTGCATTTTTTTGATCATTTCAGGTAACATAAAAATTGGAATAAAATTGATCAAAAAAAGTGTCATGCATTCCAAACTGCTAACAATAAAAAGTACACTTCAGCCTGCAAAAAAGTAGCCTCACTCACATCTGCAGGTATTACTACAAAAACGTTATTGGTCACAGAAAAAGGTGCTGCGGCGCAGATGTCAAAAATAGAAAATGTTTGGAATTTTTTTTATAGTACCAAAACATAACGGTAACCGTACATGTTTGGGATTGACGGCTGCATTTTAATCTGTAGAATACAGATAATGCATCATTTTTACCAAAGAATGAACGGCGTAAAAACAAAAATTCTGCAAACATGGCACAAGTAAATTTTTTTCACATTTTGCCCCACTTAGAATTTTTTTTGTGGTTTCCCAGTATATTCTATGGAAATATGAATAACACCATAAAAAGTACATCTCGTCCCACAAAATAAAAGCCCTCATACGTCTATGTAAGTGGAAAAATCAAAAAGTTCTGGCTTTCTGAATGTGAGGAGGAAAAGAAATTAGAACCATATTATTATGACCTTCCGTCAGGGATGGGTTAAGGCCTTATTTTTGCAGGATGAGTTGACTTTTTTATTGGGTTCATATGGTACTTTTATCGTTTTTTTATCAAGGTTTTTGTGAGGTGTCTTAAACAAAATACAGCAATCCTGGTAGGTTACAGCTAGTTTTAAACCAGCGGTTGATACGTTTACGGATTCCAATTTGTATTTTTTTTGTTTACTGCTTTTATACAATATAAACCTTTTATTCATCGCCGGGTTTGAGACCCAAAATGTTTTTTATTTTTTTGGTGGGAGCGTGTTGGGCTCTTTTTTTCCCGGGATGATATTTTTTTTGGTATCATTTTGGGGAGAAGGTCCTTTTGTTGTTTGAATATTTTTAAAAGGCATGGTGAAAAAATATTACAATCCTAGTAGTGTTTTTTATTTTTATTTTGGAAAATCGCTCATTGTGCAGTAAATATGACACGTTAGTTTTACACTGTTATACGATTATAACGATACCCAATTTATGTAGTTTTTTATGTTGAAGCTCTTTTAAAAACAAGTGTTTTTATTATGTAAGGCAATTTTTATATATCGCTATCTTTAAATAGCCTAACTTTTTTTTTTTTTCTGTTTTCAGAGCTGAAAATACACTTTGACATTTAATACTTTTTGTTTTTATTAAATTTTTTTTCCCATTTTCTTCAAACAATGGAGAACGGAAAACGCAAAAAACTGCGTGTAAGATCTCCAGGCACTTTCTTTTACATCCCCGCCATGCCAACAGGACATTGCAGGGCATAGTGACGTCACCGGCAGTCCTGGAAATCTAAAAAGACTTCCAAAGCTGTTAGGTAAGACAGCAGACAATCCTCCTTCTGTTTTTTCCCCTTGTTTCACAATCTTGTTTTCCGCTGCGCTAAGGGGTTAATCACCCGTGGGGGTCAGTCCACCCCAGGGGTGATACAGCATAGGCCAATGTGATTACCGTGGTCCATGCTGCAATCAGTTTTACTCCGTTTCTCCCTTTGTTTGGGTATAAAAGTCGGTAAGGGGTTAACCCTTCCTGAAAGCCGTTCATAATTTTTTTACTCAGTTTTTTTTTCTTTTCTGCTTTCCAAGAGCCATAACATTTTTCACTTTTATCTAGGCATATGTGTCACATCAAGGGAGGTGCAGTGAGCCCTAACTGGAACCCAGCCTACTGTCCCTGCCTATTTGCTGCTCCCTTAGGCAGCAGAGGGAATGGGGACAGCCCCTCTCTCCTAAGGCTGGGGCCGTCAGGAAGTAGAATAGAAAGACGCCCGGGTAAAATCCAATCAAAAACCCCCAAAGCCACAAATCAAACCAGAAAAATAAACGTAAAAAGCCGGGGTCAAAAGCAAAGGAAGCGAAGCACAAAATCAGGAGAAAGCCGGGGTCAGGAGAGCAAGCCGGGTCAGGTACACGTAAAAAAACACAAATAGAAAGTAAACAGGTGCCAAGGAAAATCACGGGGGCCAGCACTCACCTTCAGGGAGTTTTAATGGGATTCCTGGTTTCCGCCCCGCAGCGTTGGAGGGGCCTCCGGGTCCTCCCATTGGCTGGTGCGACACTCCCCTGTCAGGAGTGGGGGGGCCCCCTGTCACTCACAGAGTTTCAGCAGCATGTGTATCAGGGTGGGATCGTGATCACTGCGCAGCCTGAGCACAGCCTACCCCTACAGTACCCCCTTTAGGAGGGGCCACCGACCCCCCCTGGTCTGGGTTTGTCTGGGTGAGATCAGGGAATTCCTCCCCCAGGCGATCAAGGGATGGGTTTCCCCGGAACCCAGACTTCCCAGGACCACCCCCCTTCCAATGGACCAGGTACTGCAGGGAATTTGGGCCTTATGGAATAAAAAATAGGGGACTTCATTTTCTAACTCCCCTCTATGCAAACTGGAGAGGGGGTCTAGGGGGCGGGTCACAGGCTGAAAAATCCTCTTACGAACGCACAGGGGAAACGTTATTTTCAGGGAAGAGGGAAATTTCACTGATAACCCAGGGTTTGCCATCTCCGCCCCACTATGGGGTTTAGGTACAGGTGGAGGGAAAAAGTTAAGGAGGGGGTTTTCGGGAAAAAAATTTAGCCCCCGGAAAATTCCAAGATGCCGTTTTGGCCTCAACGTGGCCCACCCTTCCAGATAAGGATCCAGCCTTCCCAATTCGTATTGCCCCAGCTTGGAAAGGAGGAATCTGTAAAAACAACCGTTTCCCACCTGGGCTAATTTCCCCTGAATTCCAATCAAAACATGGATTTTTTTTTCAAGCCAGGGCAGCCCCAAAACCACATCAGTGGGCAGCCCCCCCATGAGAAAGAATCCCCTTTTCAATAGTAGGGATCCGACCACATCTCCACTCAGGGGTAAATATTGGATTGCGCCCGAGCTAGTGGGGGGGGCAATAGCCAACCCGCAGGAGTCAGATGGGGGTCCCCAAGGAGGCCCAGATTTTGGGCGAAAGACGCTCAAAAAATTTTGAAGCTGACCCAGAAGACAAACGCACCCCAAAACCCAGACGGAAAAAGTATAAATTTTAAACGGTACAGCAATTTTTTGATACAATAGGAAAACCTCCCGTTTTGTTATCCTCCGTGACCACTGGCGTTCCTCCTGCTGACACCTCGGCGTTGGAGTTTTTCCGACCTGGTCTTCCGTTTGGGCCCTTTCCCCCGAATTCTGTTCCATCTTCTCCAAGTAAAGCAAACCCTGGAGCGACGAGTATTACGGTCATAGCGAAATGACGAAAAATCCCCCCTTGCATGGGCCCCCTTGGGTTAAATTGGGAAAAACAAGGGGTTTAGGGGTGCCATTGTGGACCACCGGAGGGGGAACCCTTTTTCCTGCCGTTTCCCCCTAAAACGCCTGTCCAGACAAACGGCCAGTGCCATGGCTTAATCTAAAGTACCGGGGTAGGGAAACCACCCAATAAATCCTTCACATGATCGCAAACCCTGATCTAAACTTGATCTGAGAGCTGCGTCGTTCCACCCAACGGAACGCACCAGCGACGAAATTCGGAGCAAAATTTCCTCCACGTCTTCTCCCCCTGCCTAAGGGTGATCACTAGCCCCCCCAAGTTTCCCTATCGGGGTCTTTTAAAGGTACCCCCTAAAGGGGAAAAAGAACCTGTCCACGAAAAAACAGTTCAGGTGGTCTGCGGGTAACGAAAATCCCCACCCCGGGGGGGGGCCCCGCAGTAAGGAAAATAACTTTTCCCACCCTTTGTTCCTTTCCCTGAGGTAAGTGGCGGAGCCTAAAATACGACGCAACCCTCTTAAATGCCACAAAGGCCTTTGTTACCCCCCCCAACCTGTCGGCAATTGGATAGGGGGTTCCACAGGAGGGGAAGGGATTGCAGGGACCTCTGACTTGGGGTAGCCCCCTGTTGTTCTACCCCTCGCGCCCGATCCGATAGTGGGGAAAACCCCCCCATCTACTCTACCAGAGTGATGGGGTCCTTGGATGGTAGAGCAGTAACGGGTTTCGGGCCCGTGATATGTCCCTCAAGGGGGGTGCGTGAGCCCCAACGGAACCCCCCCACTGTCCCTCCCCCCCTTTAGTGCTGCTCTGGGGGCAGACGGCAATGGGCGACAGTCCCTGCTCTGCCAAGTGCTGGGGGCCGTCAGGGGAAATAGAATATTAAAACAGCCGGTCTTTTCCCAAAACAGGAAGGGCCAAAGCCAAAACAGACCCCAAGGGAAAAAAGTATACAAACCCAGGTCAAAAGCCCAAAAAGAAGCGAAGACAAAATCAGGAACAAGCCGGGGTCAGGGAACAAGCCGAGGGAGGTACACAGAAAGCAAAAACAAAATACGAACAAGTAACACGAGGTAGCCCGGAAATATCACAGGCCGCACTCAGCCTTTAGGGGGTTTAAATGGGTTCCTGGATACCCCCCTGCACGATTGGAGCGCCTCCGGGTCCCCCATTGGCTGATGCGACCGTCCCCTGTCAGGGGTGCTGGGCCCCCGTTAAATCACAGAGTTTTCAGCGCATGTGTATCGGGGGGGATCTGCTCAGCTGTGCAGCCTGGACAGCTGCCCCGAAAAAATATGAGGGTGTTTTTTTCAGGACAATTTTAATTTTAAGGTGAATTGACCTTATCATAGAAAACACTGGGGAAAATGAAAAAAAAAATTTATAAGTGGGGTGAAATGTGAAAAAAAACCTTACTTGCGCCATGTTTGCAGGGGTTTCTTTTATGACGATCACTATTTGGTAGAATTGATGTGTTTTATGTAGTCTGCAGGTTGATCCGGTGATACATGATATGAGTTTTTGTTATATTTTAGTACTTTTTAAAAAAATTTTTTTTTAAATTTTTTAAAAAAAAAAATTTTTAAAAATTTTTAAAAAAATATTTAAAAAAAAAAAATAAAAAAAATTATAAAAAAAAAAAATTTCCTTCTATTTATTTTAAAAATTAAAAAAAATTTTTTTTAAAAAAAAAGAAAAAAAAAAAAAAAAAAAAAAAAATTTTAAATTTTTTTTTTAAAAAAAAATTAAAAAAAAAAAAAAAAAAATTTTTTTTAAAAAAATTTGAAAGTTAAAAAAAAAAAAATTTTTAAACCCCCGGGGGGAAAAAATTTTTTTTTAAAAAACAAAATTTCCGGGGCAAGGGGAAAAAAATTTTGAAAAAAAAAGCGACCCCCCAAAAAAAAAAAGAAAAAAATTAAAACGGACCAAAAAAAATTAAAAATTTAAAAATGGGGAAAAAAAAAAAAGGTTTTGGAAAAAATTTGGAGGGGGGAAGGGACCCGACCAAAAAAAAAATCCAAAAAAGGGAAAAAAAAAAAAAAAAAAAAAAAAAAAAACAAAAAAAGAAAAAAGGTTACAAGGGGGAAAAAAAAAAAAAAAAACCCAAAGGGAAAAAAAAAAAAACAATTTTTTTTTAAATAAAAAAAAGAAAAAATCAAAAAATAGAAAAAAAATTTTAGGGCCCAAAAAAGAGGGGGATACAAAATTGGGAAGTTTTTGGGGTTTATATTTTAGAATTTAAAGGGAGGAATTTTTTAAATTTTTTACAAACGGGTTATGCAAATTTTGCTGCCCAAATACAAATTTTTTTCCCAACCTTTGGGCCCTGGGGGGAAGGAAAATTTTTAATTGTATTTTTTTTTTTGGTACCTTTTTGAACAACTTTAATTGGTCGTTTTTTGGGAAAATTTTTTTGGGGATTAAAATAAATTGTCTGAAAACCAACAAGCAACCCCCCCAAAAAACTTAAAAAATCCTTTCCCAGTATTTCCACATTTAAAAACATATTTTTTCTTCAGCTCGGATTCCAGACAGAAAATTAACATTAAAGTCAATGGGAACCAAACAGAAATTGTGTGGACGGTTTTGTGCACACAAACTTGTGTAGTTTTGGGGCGGTTTTAGTTTTTTTCACGCAGTACTTTTTTCTGTTTAAAAAAAAAAACGTCCAAAAACGGCTAAAAAACCTGGACAAAATCAGTGGCCAAAAAAGTAAAAAAAAAGCAAACAGTTGAAAAAACCCGAAAAAAATTGGGTTGGGAGGGGACATTGGGTGAGGTAAAAAAATGGGGCAGTTTTTGCCCTTTTGCCATGTGAACATACCCATATGAGGAAAAAGGGAAAAAATTCAGCGTGAAAACTATTTTTATGTTTATTTAATCCCTTTAAAAACTACACAAAAGAACATACACTCATGCTCAGCCTTCTGCAGAAGACTAGACCCAAAACAACAGTGGTGTTGCTAGGGTCTCTAAAGACCCCTCATTAATAGATTCTTATAAAAATTTAAAAATGCCTACCAACCATTATAGATCCCACTTAAACCCCTACACAAAAATAGTGCTTCCACATATTGTTATAGATGCCCTCTTGTTTCCCAAAAAAAAAGTTCGGGCCCCCTTTTTTGGCCTTTGACACAAGATTTAAATTTTGCCCCCTTTAGCTTTTTCCCCCTTTGAAGGGATGCTTGTCAGGCTGTTCTCCTCAGCTATTCTCAACATCTTGTAGGCCACAGGGCCTAAAGCAGCCTACAAGAATAAAAAGGAGGGGCAGAAAACCAATGGGGGCCCTTTCTTTACCCCGCTATCCCTATCCCGAATAAAATTTAATAAGGGTTTAAAAATCAGATCAGGGGCCAGCTGGAAATACTGCCTTAACCATACTAGAAAGTGGCCATCAAGTAGACTCAAAGCTGTAGCACGGATAAAAATTAGCATAGGACCTTTACCCTCCCTTTTTTTTTGAGACACCAAACCCACAAAAAGGGCAACGGCCCCTAAATCCAAATGTTGTTTTCGGCTCTGGAGAAAACTGATTTAGGGGTTTTGGGTTCCCTTTCTTGAAAATTTACTGGGGGGGAATTAAAGGGGCCTTTTTCCCCGGGAATTTCCCAGGGAAGGGGGGCCTTGGGAAGGGGGAATTGGCCCCGCCCAAAACTTTGTGCCCCCCCCGGAAACCCTTTAAAAAACACCAACCCAGGGGTTTTTATAGGGGGGGTGGGGGATCCCCCCCCCTAACCCCTTGGGGGTTTGGGTAAAAACTCCCAAATTTGGGGGAAAACCCCTTTTAAAACTCAACGGTCAAAGGAGGGGGGAAGTTGACGGGGAAAAGTTGGAGGGCCTAACGTTAGGTTTCACCATCTGTCTATCTGTTTATCTGCTGCGGGGGGGTTCCTTTTGGAAAACCCCTTTTGGGTTTACTGTTTTTGTTACCTTTGGGAGTTTTTATTTATTTTGTGTTTTTATAATTTTTCTCGTGTTTTGTCAAACCCGTGAGTGAGCAAACAGAGAAAAGGGCCAGTGAGAAGCTTGGGGTGCAATAGGGGGAAAAATAGAAATGCTGTGTTTTGGAAACCAAAAGTGAACCTTTAAGCCTAAATCCTAGAAATGGTGTTTGGGCCCCGCCCTTTTTATTAGAAAGTAAGGGGCAACCTTTTTACTTTAAAGGGATTTCTAACAAAGCAAAAAATCAGCGGTGCTTTGCGGGTGCTCTCCTCATTTTTAAAAGCATGGAAGATTTAAACTGTTTTAAAAATGTGATATAAATTTAAAAAAAATTTGATCCCTTTTTTTTAATTTTTTATTATTTTTGTTAGGGATCCGAATTTCTTTAAGGAAACTTTGATAAAAGGGGTTTTTCCCCCTTTTTATCAAAAAAATTGACCAGGGTTTTTTTGCACAAATGTGAACCTCCCCAAACAAAAAACCCCCTCAAGGAAAAAATACTTTTGGACCGAAAAAAGCGATACTCACTATCCATTTCCTACAATCCATGAGTTTCCCGCCATTGGGGGGGAGATTTATCTGCTCTTCCAAGGTATGAGTATGCTCTAAAAACGCAACTTCTAACTTCAATTTAATTCCATCTAAATTTTAACAAATGTTTAAAGACCACTGCACTTACAGTACACTTATCCATTCTTTGTTTATTAGGTTCCATTTTATTTTCCCCCTACAAATTTTTCAGTACCATTACCCTTACAAAAAATAATACACTCGCAATGGATTTTGTAAAATTTTATGCCAAAAAATGTTTTTAAATTTTAAAAACAAATTTAATGTTTTTTATATTTTTTCCAAAATTTTCACCAAAATTAGCAATGTTTTTTTCAAAAAAAAACTTTTTTTTACAGTACAAAGAGAAAGGTTTAAACTCTGTAAAAAAAAGAAGCCCTTTTATCCCCATTTCCCGTGAAAAAAGATGACCCAAATTTTTTTTCTTTTATAATGCCCGTGGTTTTCAAATGCTGCCCCTTGACGAAAAGGGGTTGCAGATAAAGGGTTTTTCATGGGGTTTCCCAAAACCACTCGGATCAAGCCCCCTTAAGCAAAACTAGAGGGAAAAACAAGAAACCTTTAAATTTTTTAAAATGAAAGATAGTGGTTTTATTTGTTTTATGTAACTATGTACAGGAGGGTTTTTGCAATGCTGATTTTTTTAGGGAAAGGGGCAAACTTCATAATTTCATTTCTGTTTTTCACTCTGAGGGTTTTAAATGGGAAAAGGGGGACATGTACGATTTTTGGGTTTTTCCTAGGCGCCTTTTTTTTTCACACATTTGTAGGTAGAAAAGCGCCTGAATCTTTGAACCCGTTCTAATGTGAAATTTATAGTTTTTCGCTTTTTCCCCCTTGGGTAAAAAACGGAACCCTTTTCCTGGTTTTCCCCGGAAAACAGGGGGTTTACGTCCCCAAGAAAAAAGGGGGGGGGAAAATGTTTTCCCCAGCAAATTTTTTGGGCCCTAAAAAAAGATTTATTAAAACAAAAATGTTTAGGGGGTTTTGTAAAGGGGGTTGGGTTAAGGTGGGCGGGAACACGGGGTTTAAAAAATTTCATTTTTTTTTCCCCCTTTTTTCTTTTAGGGGTAACCTTAAAATTTTACAAGAGTGCCGTGGGGACTTTGAATGTGCCTAATATTGGAGTGTGTATGATTAAAAAATATTGTGAAGGGGTGCCCGGCCCTTTTCGGGCTGAAAAGAAGCCGACTTTGGTGCAGGCCCGTACATGGTTTTTGCCCCGAAAATTTTTTTTAATTTCCCCTCCTTTTTAAAAAAACTAACAAAAATGGCTAGAAAATCGGTAAGGGGTGTGGATGGGTTTTTATCTGGGGCCTTTTTAAAAAGGATTTTATAGTGTGCCCCCTTTAAAAGGGGGTTTTTTTCCCCGAAACTCAAATTTTAAAACCCTCCTGAAACCAGCTTTCAGCTTCTTTATGCTCAAAAAGGGGCGTGTGTGATTTGTTTAAATTTTATATTCATGTGACCCCGCAGGTGACATCAACCCAAAATTTCCTTCTGTAGTGAAAAAAAAAGGTTTGTTTATTTTAGGAAAAAGTTGGGAGTTACACTGTACAACCTTAAAGGGAACCCTTTTTTTTTTAAAGAACAAAGGGTTTCCCCGGTTCAATCCCAGGATGAACTTTTCCTGGGAAATTTTTTCGCTTTTTTCAATTTCACAGACCTCATTGAGGTTCTTTTTTTTATTTTTTTTTTATTTGCACTGTTTGACTTTTTACTAACTAGTCCAAAGGACAGAAGTAGAATGACAGCACCCGAGGTTTGAACACTCAGTAGCTACCTGAGAAGAGAGGTGATGTCTGAGCATGTGTGACCAGGACCAAGGAGCTCACAGCCCTGGTCATATCCCCAGGAGATTAGCTGTAAGCAATGGATCACTAAAGGAGCAGCTAAAAAAAAATGGTACAGAATTTTTAATAATGATGAATGGTAAAAATGTTTATTATTTAATTTTCAAACTTCCCACGTCAATTTTACTTCGTGGCAAAACCCCTTTAATAATTGGTTTACTCCGTAAACACTAACAGACGTTTAAATAATGATTGTATTAATAATTTCACAGTGCATTTCTACTACTGCTAGAATATGTGACCGTATAGAAAGCAAATAATTATATCTATATTAATTATATTTGAAGAAATAGAAAATCTGAGGGTCTGAGCACACGTTTTTGATCAAACTGTGTGTGCCCATCCACCAACAGCCTTGATTCAGATCACAAATTTCCCCTAAACAAGCAATCGCTCCTCTCCTATGAGCTGAGGTCTCCTTGGTCTCATAGTTTTGATCAAAAATGTGCACTAAGAACCTTAGGTTTTCTTGTACCCAAGAAGTAGCAGAAATGATCTTTGAAATAATTCATGTATTCATTGTTTAGCATTATCAGATTACTGCTGTTGTGTGCTAGCATTGTGTTGCAGCCATGTCATCATGCACTTGTGCCAATTGTCTTGAAAGTACTATCTATTTTCTTGAGTTTTTTTACATAAAAGATTGATGCAGAAATTGAGAATGGTGGGTATATATACAGTATATAATATATATATATAAAATATATATATATATATATATAATTATATTTTTATAATTACATACATACATACACACGCTATCTATAATGGGGTTACAAGCAGTAGTGTTTATAGCAACATACGTTAATTTGAACAGAATGCTGCCCGATGAAACAGTTGGTATCAAGCTAGCAAAAAATAATGATGTGCCACAACTGGGAATATAGAATTTGGAGATGCCATATGTTTATAGAGCACTATATGAAATTAGTAACTCCTTACTTATGACTTAAGGCACTATTTCTTGGAATCCCCTGATGAAGACAATTTATTTTGGTGGAAACACTTTGTAAGAGAATGTTTTAACTATTTTTAGTGCATTCTGAATTGTTCTTTAGCACCTATATAGTTGTAAGTACTAAAATATATTGTATAGGTTAGGAGCTAATCAGGTGTCACTAGGGTGAGAGTAGTGTGGTCGCCCTTATAAGAACGGGTGCTCCGTCTGGAGGGACAGTATAGGAAACGCAAGCTGGAGGAATAATGAGTTGGATGTAAGAATTTTATAAGGTACCCTCATGCTATTCCTTAATATTGAACTAGCAAATTACTGGGAATCCATTTGACAAACTATTTGATACCTCTCTATGAACTCAAATGATGAACATCTTCATTGCATATTATAAGAAGAATGTAATAGAATGAACATACTAGCGGCGACCTAGAACTCTTTATTGATACTCTTCTTTTGATTGTGTATTGTTTCTATTACTAATTTGTACACTGGTAATTTGACGTTTTTAAAGCTAACTATTAGTACGGTAAGTTTAAACGTTCTGCTTTTTAGATGCAGTTTTTGAAGCCTAATTCAGGAATTGAGAAGTCTGTCTTTCCTTAATTTGTGTCCTTTATTAAGATTAATTCCTGGTTTTCGCTTCAAAAACTGAATCTCAAAAGCTAAATGTTTGAACACAACTTAAAAGTTATGTTTTTAAAGAGACGTTTTATCTTATCTAAGTAAATACTTACTTGTTACTATGAAAACCGAGTCCTTTAATTGTGATTAAGAAACTCTAAAAAAATATTTAAGTTATCATGGTTACATCTGTAGATATTGTTAATACTCCACACTAAGGGTGCACAATATTTTGTGGTCCAAGGGCTAGATAGTCATAAGAGTATCTCTCGCAGGGGCCACATAAAATCTTAGAGGGGTATTTCCTGTCTGAGACCTTTATGTTGCTTCTAATGGTTCCACTTTAGGTACAGACAGAGATCAGAATTGAGGTCCACTGCTCGGTAATCCAGAAAGGGGATATGAGGGATCTATTTTCATTGTAGTTTTTTGGTAGCTACAAAAGTGGCTGTTTCACCACTGTAACTAAAGATACATACATACAGTATATAGCCACCTCTCCAACTCACCTACTCCTCTTTGGAGTTTAGAACCTGTCAGACATTTTTATGAAATATCTTGTGGATAAACTATGATTATGTCAGAAATAAATACTCCTTTGGGGAAGCAATCCAGAAATAATGCAAAAACTGTTTTTACTGAATTGTTCATTTTGGTTATTTAACATAGTATAACAGTGCCATCACTTGAATGTAGCTGTCAAGGGATGAATGTTTATTTCTGAAGTTTGAGGACAGAGACAAAGCATGTTTATGCCCTGATAGATGGGGGGTTGAAAGTGGCTCCTGGGCAGCATGTTGTGCACCCCTGCTTTACACAATAAATCAATCTTTATTAATTATTCATTTACCTGGATGGAGTGAGAGAAGTGTCCTGCTGTCGTGTTAGAAATTCCTAAGGTTCTTACTGCTTGACGGACATAATCTTTTGCTTGGAGGACAAATAAAGTATTTTCTTTCAAGAATTTGCTAAAAAAAACTAATTTTGTTATCACGAAGTAGGTAACTAAGGTTTGAATAAAGATTCCCTTGGTAGAATATTCATACTGAAGTGATTGACTGAAATGCTTCATAAATGACTGCAAAGAAAAGAAAAATAAAGTAATTAAAATGTAATTATATGGCAGCACATCAAAAGACAGAAGATATTTCTGAAGTAAAATGAATGCTGTACTTTGCCTTTAGTGCATGCAACATGAATGGTATTTCCTGGATTGCAAACATTAGTAGGCAATCCTTAGGATAAATATGATAAGGGGTTGTCTCACTACAAAGCTCATAGTTTAAAATCAGGGCAACCAAAATGTAAGCATGTCCATCCTTGGTTACCATTAGCAAAGTGCTATGGTTTAGGAGAACCAGCTGATTTATACTTGCTTGGCAACAGAGTTGAAACCCAGTTCGGGTTACACTCAGCTAATGTATTACTGGCTGTCGGCTGAGTGGCTTGTCCAGATCGCAGACTGGAGCGTTAACAGTATGTGGATGCAGTGCACAGGTCGTAGATGGGAGTGCGAATACCACTTTCAATCAGGATAGTGCAGGGATGAGGAGAGAGAGAGAGACTGTACTGTCCCACGTTAATCCCTTTTGTGACACAAATGTGCAGTCTCATGTAAATCACAGACAGAGAACACAGCTGTACTGTGCAGTCCCATGTAAATCACTTTTTTTGCCTCAGATGCGCATGTCCCACATAAATCACTTTTGTGGCACAGAGAGAAAAAACACAGCTGCACTGTGCAGTCCCATGTAAATAACTTGTGACACAAATGGCAGTCCCATGTAAATCGCAGCGAACACAGCTGTACTGTGCAGTCCCACGTAAATCATTTGTGCCTCAGATGCACAGTCCCACGTAAATCATTTTTTGTGACAGAGAAATAACACAGCTTTTCTGTCTAGTAGATAAAAGAGAAAAAGAGGGGGGGAAGGGCGCACAATAGGAATCCGTAAAAATTTTAGAAGCAAAAAATAAAAAGGCTCTCCCCTGGTGGGGTTGTGCAGCCCAAAAGAGGCACAACATCAAGAAAGTTCTGGGGGTTTAGGCACCGTCGCCCGAAATAGCAGCCGGATCCAAATGTTACACAATCCCGACGGGGCCCTTTGGCAGAAAAAATGGATATCCAAAAGGGAGCGGGACCCGGGCTCCGAGATGAAAAGAACACGATCTCCCTAGTTTCAGTAAAAATTTAAAACTCACTTTTTTGCAAAAAAGTGTAAAAAAGATCTTGCTGACAAAAAAAAAAACAAAAAAAAAAAAAGCTCAAGCTTTTTCTTGCGGTATACCCCCCTTTTTCCTTACATATTGCCCCTGGGGAAAGTGTGGGTATACGCAAAAAAACGTTGAGCTTTTATATCTTTTTGTTTTAATTGGTGTCAGCAAGGTCTGTTACACTTTTAAGAAAATAAAAGTGAGTTTGTTTCTACTAAAGCTAGTAGAGATGCTTTCTTTTTTCGGAAGCACCGATCCAGCCCCCTTTTGGATATTCTATAGCTTTTCTGTCTAGTTGTACGAAAATATTTTGTGCCTCAGTGTGCGCCCCATGTAAAACACAGTCAGTTTTTGGCTAAATGTGAGTCCCAGGAAATAATTTTGTGATCTGATGCACCCCCGGGTAAAACATTTTTTGTGCCCAAAATGGCAGTCCTATGAAAAATCACAGACAGAACAAAAGCTGTACTGTGCAGTCCACAAAATGACTTATTGCCTCGATGGGCGCGCCCCATTTTAAATTGCTTTTGTGACACAGAGAGAGAAATAACAGCTGTACTTTGCAGTCCCACATAAATCACTTTTGTGACTTGGATGTGCAGTTCCATGTAAATACAAACAGTTGATGCATATAGTTTTGTTCTGCAGATTGTAGGGTCAGAGGGTTTTAATAAATGTAGGTAATTCCTATTTGAGAGAGAACAAAAAAAAATCACCCATCTTTCCCCAGAGTCCGAATATCAAATTCCCATTCTAGTTAACATTTTAAATAGAAAGAAAATTAGTATTCACTATCGAGTAACACTTAGTGTTCCTTCCAAAGATTCATTAGGCTGTCTCCGCAAATACTGAAATGCCATCTATTTTGGACGGCATTTTCTTTTTGCTGGTTTCCATGCCTCGTCTTTGGGCAGTTGAGAACCCCCTCCTTTCCCCCAATTACACAGAAGAATCTTCCGTGATTTAACCTCACGCCCCCCTTTTTTCACAACTCTGCTTGGCAACCAGTACAAAAGGCTGCCCAAAAGCTGCAGGGGAAAAACCCCCTTTAAAATATAAGGTACCCCTCCGGGAAACCCCAGATCATAAAAATAGGCCTGGCTGTATAGACCCAAGACATCATATTGATGTTTGTATGCTGATTGGCTGTTTTTATTTTTTGACCCTGGAGGGTTTCAAGTGGGACTGCCAATCATCAGCCTTAAAATAGTGTTTACGTTTTTATCGACAAAGTTGAAAATCGGCAAGGTTTTTTGGTGATCGAAATTTCCAGATCATGCGTTTTTTAAGGTTAAAATCTGTGCATATCTATTTTAAAATGCGCCTTTTTCGGGGGTTTCCCGTAATTTTGGGGCCAGCAAATCTTACAGAATAGAGCAGGGGAGATGTGTGTGGTGCATGATGGGGTGTAGGGTTTCATTGGCTGGAAAATCACATGATGTTTTACATAGAACAGCGTTTTTCCCTTTTTAGCCCCATGTTCCAGCGCTCTAGGGATAGGACCTGCGTTCTGCCCCGTGGGCCAAAAAAGCTCAGCGAAATTAGTCTATTTCTGACAGAGAAACCTCTATATTAGCTGTGATCCTTCCCAATTTTGTTCAATTAGGGATTTTACATTTTATGTAGTTACTAGGAATTTTTAAAACGAAACTCCACGTAAAAATTTAACGGGGGTGGGGGGGGGGGGGGGGGGGGCCCCCGGGCGAACAAGAAACTCTTCTTTAAAGAAAATGGTAAAGTTCACCCCAAGACTTATGTAGAAAATTGTAGTGGAATACTTTTTATTAACATTTGCTATTTAAAATTTTTTGGATTTGGGCAGCCGAACTTTTATTGGTAAAAATCTTTTTGTTTCTGCGGTTCTTTTTTTACTCAAACTCCACTTTTTTCATCATTAAAATTTTGATAGGTGTTCAATTTTACCCCTTACACCCCGTGATGTTGATATATCCACCTTGCACTTAAATTACAAACCCGCAATTCTTGTAGTCGAAGGTTGTTTGTTGCCAAAAATACCGTGTATCATACGAAAACACACAGTTAGGTTTTTTGATTTTGCGCATCAGCAGTTATTGACCAGGATCTACGTTTTAACTTAAAACAGCAATTTTTTATTCACCACAGGGGAATTTAAGGT